>JAQQSK010000029.1:74625-91963 GCA_028658325.1 Potorous gilbertii
TTCATATTCAATTCACACCTGTGACTTACTGATTGTACATATATCAATATATCTATCTACATCTATCTATCTATCTTTCTATCTATATCTATATCTGTATCTATCTATATCTATATCTATCTATATATCAGGGCATCTAGAAGGACTATACATATATATATTCATATTCAATTCACACCTGTGACTTTTGATTGTACATATATCAATATATTTATCTATCTATATCTATCTTTCTATCTATATCTGTATCTATCTATATCTATCTATATCTAGCTATATATCAGGGCAGTTAGAAGGACTATACATATATATGTATAGTCCTTCTAACTGCCCTGATAATGAGAAAGTTCTGAGGAGTTACAAGTATCACTTCCCCATGTAAGAATATAAACAGTTTTACCTTAAGTCTCTTATGATTTTCCTTTCATATTTACCTTTTGGTGTTTCTCTTGAATCTTGTATTTGAAAGTCAAATTTTCTATTCAGCTTTGGTCTTTTCATCAGTATACTTGGAAATCCACTCTTTCACTGAATGTCCATTTTTCCCCTGAAAGATTATACTTTCCTTCCATGAGTTTTTGTACCTCCTTTTTGATTTGGCCAACTCTGTTTTTAGGGCATTCTTCTTCTCATTTGTTTTTTGTACCTCTTTTACCATTTTGCCTAGTCCTGGACTGGGGAACCTGTGGTTTCAAGGTCACATGTGCCCCTCTAGTTCCTCAAGTGTGGCTCTTTGAGTCCAAACTTCATGGAACAAATGACCTTAATAAAAGGATTTGTTTGATAAATCTTAGACTCAGTCAAAAGGTGCCACCTGAGGAAGGTCACATGTGGCCTAGAGGCCACAGGTTACCTATCATTGCCCTAGTATACTTTTTATGGTATTATTTTCTTCAGAATTTTTTTTGTGCATCTCCTTTACCAAGTTACTGACCTATTTTTCATGATTTTCTTGCATCATTCTCATTTCTTTCTCAATTTTCCTCTACCTCTCTTACTTGATTTTCAAAATCCTTTTTGAGCTTTTCCATTTCTTACTGTTATTGGAACATCAATTAGTGTTCTTACTGTTATTGGAAGCTTTGGATATAGGAGCTTTGACTTTGTTTTCTTCTTCTAAATGTGTGTTTTTATTTTCCTTGTCATCGTAGTAATTTTCTTTGATCAGAAGTATTTTTCTGTTGTTTACTCATTTTCCCACCCTATATCCTAACTTTTAACTCTTTGCTAAAGTAGGGCTCTGTCCCAAGCTTCAGTAATTTTTTGTTTCAACTGTTTTCAGAGATACTTCTAGAGACCTGCAAAGTTTTCAGTTCTTCCAAGGTGGTATCACTAAGGATAGGTGTTTGCTGCTCTCCTATCCTATGTTGTGGTCTGTCAGCAGCCACAAACACTTTTTTTTGTCCTGGAGCCCATGGAGGATTCCTACTCTACTGTGGGTGCAAGCTCTGGTATGCTTGTATTCCCCCCTTGCCATGCAACACTCACCCAGCATTGGGTGACTCTCCAGAATATGGACAAATGTTGATATTGGTTTGCTGGGGTATGTTCTGTGCTGATTGACCCTATGCTATACTATGCTCCTCTCTTATGCTGGTGCAATAGGCCTTTTCTGCTGACCTGTTGTCTTGGGTTGGTAAATTGTTTCTCTCACTTTATGTGTTGTTTTTTCCCACTGTAGTTTAGAATCATTATTTGAAGATATTTGGAGGGACTTGGGGGAAAGCTCAGGCAAATCTCTGCCTTTACTCTGCCATCTTGGCTCCACTTCCCCTCAATTCAACATTTCTGGTACCCCACACAATTCATTAAGATTCTAAGTTTTCAAGGAGATGACAACATATTTTGGAAGAGGGAATTTGCCCATTAGGAAATAATAACACTACAAAAACAACAGAAAAAACTTGGAAAGCCATAAGAAATATTACCAAACAAATGATCAAGCATAATTTCAGAGGACCAATGATGAAGCATGGTATATAAGTCCTGGAAGATAGGTGACGGACTGACCTATCTTTTTAGTTGGATAGACATGTCTTTTTTCAGATACAGACAATAAGAGAATTTATTTTGTTGACTATGGATAATTATTAAAAATATGCTTTGCTTTTATTATTCTCAAATTCTCTATGGGTGGGGTGAGATAAAAAATAAATCTCTGTTCATTAAATTTAATAATTTTAAAAAGAAGCTAGGTAAGATAGAATCTATTTTAACCAATTTGATGACATCTAAGTAAAATATAGTAAAAATTTTCTTTAGACTAGGATAATTTCAAATTTTTTAAGAATGCCTTGTTATTATTAAAAGTATTTAGCAAAACAGAGTTAAATATTAAAAATTTGTGGTAGATATGTGTGTTTCTGAATAAGAAAGGGCATTATCATCAACAATATTATCATAGATAATAGCTAGTTTTTAATGTAGAATCCACTAAGCACCAGGAAACGTACTAAAGTGCTCTTCACAAATACATCATTTTATTCCAACAACAACTCCAAAAACAAAGTGATTTCATTATCCTCATTTTATAGTTGAGAAAACAGACAAATAGAGGTTAAAGTACCTGCCCAGGATCATATAGCTAGTAAGTGTCTGAGGCCAGATTAAAACTCAGTTCCTCCTGACTCCAAGTCTACATCTCTACTTATTGCACCAACTAGATGCCCTATTGTATAGGTTATATATTCCTCACCTCTCATTTTATAGATGATTAACTGATTCTGATACATTAAAAGGTTTGCCAAAGGGTACAAAGCATCACATGCTTACAGAGTTGGGTCTAAACTCAATCTATGAATTCCCACTTCACAACTCTATTTACTCTAGCATAGCTGTTTCATAATCATCAAAAACTAATATTAACAGAACACCTAATGTATTCAGGGAAACATATGAGATGATGAGCAAAAATGATGGGTGGTCCTTCAAGATCCTTCAATTGTAATGAACAACTGTATATAGGGACTAGACCTGGAGTTCAGTTTTCATAGGGAATATCCAGAGATGAAACAAAAACAACAACAAAATTCCTTACTCCCTTTATCAAGCAAGTCAACACCTTGTCTTCAAATTAAAATCTTAGAGAGTAGCCCTGTGTGCTATGAGATTAATTGAGTTTTCCAGGGTCATATACAGAATTTCTGTCAAAGGCAATAATTGCACTTTTGTCTTAACCACCAACTCTATATCCACTATGCTGTATTGTTTCTCAATAGAACTTACCAATAGCAATTTATCCAATTGTTCTATGCCCCAAATATAAGTATTATCCATCAAATATTGATAGAGAGCTGGCAATGTAATACCAATTTTTTTCTGACTCAGAAGAGGTGCTTTACATTTCAATGAACTTCTTCAGAATGGCATTTTCTTCCAAATGTTATTGCTAAATTGATATTTCATGAGAGCAACAGATGATAAATGATTTCTTAAAAAGAAAGGATCAGTAAACTTACACAGCTCAGAGTAGTGTTGGTAGTAAAGACCCCAAAGTAACAAATTCTGACATAATTTATACTGTCTGCTATCATGATCATTTCCTCCAATTCCATCCCCAACTTTTCTAACACACTGAAAATAGTTTCTTAACCTTAAAATTTTTCATATCTTTTTTTTCTGGCCCTCTCCTTGCATTTATCACTCTCTTCCTTTTGCCAAATATATATATATATATATATATATATGATATTACTACCAGTTAGATTGTAAATTTCTAAAGATCAAAGCTTTTAGCATACGTGTCTAAATTCCCATTGCTTAGAACAATTCTTTAAATGTGGTATGCGCCCAATAAAATTCCATTGATTATTTTACAATTTAGACCATATAGGAGCTTTAGAAATATTCTCTATGCTGGGTCAAAATGCATTCTATGCATTTTGGATCAATAAGTTAGTTTACATTGTATTTTTATGAGCATTTATAATAATACTAAAGCACTGCATTGAGGGGGAAATTCTTATAAAAATACACTAGTACACTGAGTTCTCTTTGAGTATTCCATTGAATTTTCTGGGTGAACATTAAACTTGATAAGTTATAGTGTGCAAATGTAATGAAATAGTATTGTGCTGTAAGAAATGATGAGCAGGCATATTTCAGAAAAACCTGGAAAGATTCACATAAACTGATAGTGAGTGAAGTGAGCAGAACCAGAAGAACATTTTACAGAGCAACAGCAACATTGTGCAGTGATTAAGTATGATACACTTAGCTCTTCTCAGAAATACAATGATCCCAGACTTCCAAAAGACTCATGATGGAAAATGCTAGCTATATCCAGAGAAATAACTATAGAGTATAAATGCAGATCAAAACATACTATTTTCAGAGGATGGAGCCAAGATGGAGAAGCAGAAGGAAGAACCTGTAGAAGCTCTCTCCCCATAGCCCATAAAACACTTGTAAAAATGACTAAACAAATTCTAGAGCACCAGAAGTCACAAAATGACAGAGTGAAAGAGATTTCCAGCCCGACACAGCCTGGAAGACCAACAGGAAAGGTCTATCGCACCAGGCTCAGAGCAGAACACAGTACAGCCTTGGCTGCCAAGTTCCCCAAGGAAATAACTGGAGCAGGCAGAGGTGCAGAATCCCAGGGAGCTGCTGTGGTTCCCAGATCCCCCAAAACACCAAAGACATCTTCAAAGATCAGTAAGAAAGTTCTTTCACATGGGTGAGAAGGGAATACAATCTGGCTTGGTTCCAGGGTGGCAGCAGTCACTGCTCCTTCAGTCTTCATTTTTGGAGCCCTTTGTCTAAATACACCAGGGGAATTGAGCCACTGATCTGGATCTCAGCCTTGATCGGTGGCCCTGGGGTGAGGAGAAGCAGTGCTGTAGTGAAGCTGGTGGAAACTCTAGAAAGGGAATTCTACTCACAGATCTTGGACAAAAAGTTTGTGATTGCTTCCAGATCATAGCATAGTGAACTCCTCTCCCTTGATTGTGCCATGTTGAGGGAACTGAGAACTTTGAGGTCCCTAGAATATACCCTTCTCTTGACAAAGGATTTGAAAGGCAAGTAACTGGCTGGGAAAATGCCCAACAAAGGGGAAAAAATAAAACAACAGCAGGTTACTTTCTTGGTGAATAGGAATTTTTTTTTCCATTCTTTCAGATGAGGAAGAACAATGCACACCATGAGAGCAAGACATAAAAGTCAAGGCTTCTGCATCCACAACCTCCAAAATAAATATTCAATGGTTTCAGATCATGGAAGAGCCCAAAAGAATTTTGAAAATCAAGTAAGAGAGGTGGAGAAATAATTGGGAAAAGAAAGGAAAGCAATGCAAGAGAAACATGAAAAGCAAGTCAACAGCTTGCTAAAGGAGACCCAAAAAATGGTGAAGAAAATAACACCTTCAAAAATAGACTAACCCAAATGGCAAAAGAGGTCCAAAAACATCAATGAGAAGAAGACTGCTTTAAAAAGCAGAATTAACCAAATGGAAAAGGAAGTTCAAAAGGTCATTGAAGAATATACTTCTTTAAAATTAGAATGGAGCAGAAAGAAGCTAATAACTTTATGAGAAACCAAGAAATTACAAAACAAAACCAAAAGAATGAAAAAAATAGAAGACAATCTTAATTATCTCATTGGAAAAACAACTGACCAGGAAAATAGATCCAGGAGACACATTTTAAAAATCATGGAACTATCTGAAAGCCATGATCAAAGAAAAAGAGCCTAGACATTTTTTCATGAAATTATCAAAGAAAACTTCCCTAATATTCTAGAACCAGAAGTAAAATAAATATTGAAAAAATCAACTAATCACCTCCTGAAAGTCATCCAAAAAGGAAAACTCCTAGGAATATTGTAGCCAAATTCCAGAGTTCCCTGGTCAAGGAGAAAATATTTCAAGCAACTAGAAAGAAACAATTCGAATATTGTTGAAATACCATCAGGATAACACAAGATCTAGCAGCTTCTACATTAAGGGATCAAAGGGCTTAGAATATATATTTTGGAAGTCAAAGGAATTAAGATTAAAACCAAGAATCACCTATCCAACAAAACTGAGTATAATACTTCAGGGAAAAAATGGCTATTCAATGAAATAAAGGACTTTCAAGAATTCTTGATGAAAAGACCAGAGCTGAATAGAAAATTTGACTTTCAAACACAAGAATCAAGGGAAGTATTAAAATATAGACAGGAAAGAGAAATCATAAGGGACTTACTAAAGTTGAACTGTTTATTTTCCTACATGGAAAGATAATATTTCTAACTCTTGAAACTTTTCTCAGTATTTAGGTAGCTGGAAAGATTATACATACACACACACAGATACAAACACACACAGTCAAAGGGCACAAGGTGAGTTGAATAAGAAGGGATGGTATCTAAAAATAAAATTAAGGGGTGAGAGAGAAACATATTAGGAGGAGAAAGGGAGAAACAGAATGGGGTGGATTATCTCCCATAAAAGAAGCAAAAAAAAGCTTTTTCAGTGAGGGGAAAAGGGTTGAGATAAAAGAGAAGTTTATTCTCATCACATTTGGATTACAAAGGGAATGTATGAAAAGCTATCTTACACTACAGAAAAGTAGGGGCAAAGGGTATAAGTGGGTTGGGGGATGATAGAAGAAATGGCAAATGGGAGGAGGGAATAATTAGAAGTAAACACTTTAGGGAAGGGATGAGATCAAAATGAAGACAGAATAAATAGGGAGGAGGACAGGATGGAGGGAAATATAGTTAGTCTTTCACAACATGACTATTATGGAAGTATTTTGCAAAACTACACATATACACCCTATATTGAATCGCTTGCTTTCTCAGTGGGGATGGGTGGGGAGGGAGGAAGGGAGAGAAGTTGGAAATTAAAGTTTTAGGAACTAATGTTGAAAATTGTTTTTAAATGCAACTGTGAAATAAGAAATACAGGTAATGGGGTATAGAAATCTATCTTGTCCTACAAGAAAAGAGAAAAGTTGGGGATAAGGGAAGGGAGGGGTGTGATAGAAGGGAGGGCAGGTTGGGGGAAGGAGTAATCAATGCATGGTGTTTTGGGGTGGGGGGAGGGCAAAGATAGGGAGAAAATTTGAAGCTCAAAATCTTGTGGAAATGAATGTTGAAAACTAAAAATAAATAAATAAAATTTAAAAACAAAGGACAAAACATTTTTTTTCTTTCTAGTGTCTTTTTTGTCCCCTTTTGTGTTGATTCTTCTTTCACAGCATGACTAATGTGGAAATATGTTCAATATGATTGTGCAAGTATAACCCATATCAGGTTCCTTGTTGTCTTGAAGAGGAGATGGGGGGAGTAAAATTTGGAATTCAAAATTTTACAAAAAATGAATGTTGAAAACTATCTTTACATGTAATTGGAAAAAATAATATTCAATAAAGGAGAAAAATAAAATAAGATACACATTACATTTGATTAAAAAGGTGTGGATAAAACCTCGAGAGAGTAAGTTTTGAAAAAAGTGACTCATATAATTCTATAGAATCATAAATAGAAAAAAAAAACCCAGTGATTATCATGTTCTGCCACTCAATATCATTCATTAGAATGTGAGGAAGTATTGTGAATGCCACAAATAAGGAAGCAAAAGGCAGTAGAAAAGAGTTAAAATAAAATCAGTGTTTTAATTTCAAAAAGAGAAAACTCACTTCCCCTCCCACCACAATCATCAAACTAATTAGCTTCTCTAGTGGAACCTTGTAAGTCAAGTTTCATCCTAGAGTAGATTTTGGTGTCACACTTAAAAACTCTCTTAAGAAAAGAATTTCTTTAGAGAAATATTGAGGGATCCTAAAGTCTCCCATTAAAACAGTCACTGACATCTGTGTTTATTATTCTGAGTCTGACAAAAGATGTAAATATGTTCAAAAGTCAGTGACAATGATGACATGTTCCCTTAATTCCAAGTTATAAAAATGATAGTGTCAAGAGATGTAGCTTATGTAAACAAATTTTAAATTGTACTCAACTGTTTTTGTTTAATGGTAGACCATTTTAAATCCATAAGAAAGCTGGTAATTGTTGTCATATGGCAGGGTGATGTTAATTAACACTTGAATTACAGTCCTTGCATTTTACAATAAGAAGAGAATAGGGTATCCTTAAAAGGTGAAACCCTCTATATAAAATCATAACAATGGATCAAGAGAAAAGTTAAATGGAGAAAAAGCTTCTAAGGGGCTAAAGCTTTTATTGAAGAATTACTGAGAATAAAATGAAGACATTTTGGTTTTCACTTAGGCAATTGACCCTGATTAATTGACAATAGTGACTAGGTGACCATCCTACAATTTTTTGTTAGTGAGAAAATACTTTGTAAATCAAATAATTTGCTATGAAATCATAATTTATCACAAAATTACATATACACGTGTATAAAACATAGAGTTTATAAGTATATTTATCAACTATGTTCTTATTTTATATTTATATTATTTACTTTAATGTATAATCTTACATAGTTACAAATTGACTTAAAATTTTCGTTATAAATGTTCTATTTTGGATCTTGTTCCATCATACTAGCTATTATGAGGACATTTAGCAGAGTAGTAGTTAGCAGATATATTTAATTGTTTATGTGTGTTGGGTACAAATGAGAATTCAATGGTACATGAAATTCTGAAAGTCAAACTTGTAAGATAATCCCATTCAGAAAATGCATTTTTTCAGGTAGTTACAAACTAGTTTGAAATATTTAATATGAGAAAGTTCAATGGTTTTATCCTATTTTGTATTCCATGATGCCTTTGCCATTTTAGTTAGGTACTGAATTATTTCATTCCAAAAGAAAATGTCAAATTCATTGCTTTCATAGTAATAATATTTTTCCCCTGCTCCTAGCTATTTTTGTAATTCATTTTAGCCTCACTCTAGATTTTTATGGTAAAAGAAAAATTGCAGGATCTTCCATAGGTTTTGTACATGATAACTAATACAAAACAAGAATAAGATATTTTTTCAAACTCTTCTAAAACTATCAAAAAGGAAAGTCATCATCTTTCTTCTCAACTTCCTATTCAACCTTCCTCCTTCAAACTTTTCTGAATCTGATATTTTCAAACAGTTAATTGATTTGATATTTATTTGTTCTTCCTCTCTATTTCTCTGTCTCATTCTCTATCTCTCCCTTTCCCATCTGTATTTGCCTATCACTGTCTCTGTCTATTTTTCTCTTTCTCCCAGTAAATTTAAATATTTTAACATGCCAGACCATATTGACCAGTGTAATGTTTTCACATTTCCTTTAACCTGTTCTTAAGGAGGTAGTGAAACAAATGGTATGGTAAAGTGAGTTTTGCATTTTCCCCTGTACCCAATCACACTTTATTTCCAGGGGAGCACACAGAGAATCAAAATGTAATCCACTAAGTGACAGATACAAACATTATCTCAATTTTTAACTGTCACCTTCCAAGCAATTTAAGCAGTGAGCAGATGTGCTTAAAAAACGACATTTTCTATCAACTTAATAATAGAGGATTTGGGAAAGACCAATATCTGGGAGTGAAAAGACCTGAAATTTGGAGGTTAGAATAACATGTCAAGAAAATTTAACTAATCTCTGGTCAGAAAGGACAGCAAAGTGAGACTGAAATATTATGAGAAAAGTCATGGGAGACCCTGAATGCCTGAATCTCCTCATTGGTCATCTAACAGAGAGTAATCTGTGCTTCTGAAGGAATAGAAGAATAATCAACCTCTAGAATTACATTTTATATTAGAAGGCTATGTGAACACAAAATCAGGAATCAAAAGAAAATTGCAGTGGTCTTCGGAGCAATCATATATGAGCTAGAGTAGAAAAAAATTTATATTTGATCATTTTTATTTCATTTTTTTGGTTGAGCTTTTAACATGCACATAGATTTATGAAATGATACATCTTTATTCTTGACCTGAAGCTTCATAGTTAATCAGTGAATGGCAATGAGAGCATAGTGGGAAAGAAATCTGACTTTGTTCAGAGGCAGGGTAGGAGGTGAGTTGATATTTCAAATGAGGCAGCTTCCAGTCATGCCCCAATCACTGCTAAAAATGTCAATGGCCTGGGAGTTGAAGGACTGTTAGGGAATGGGATCTTTCCTTGATCAACCACCCCGAGAGGGTTGGGGTCCATGATTAATAAGGATCAGCCAGTACCTTCTTGGGTAAGAGAATAACTTTATACAGCCATCCCCAAAAACACCAGGAGCTAGTCAGTGTAGGGCATTTTGTCATGCTATTGACTAATTTTCTCCATCAGGAAAAAAATAAAAGTAAAAACTCTCCATACCTTGGCATCCAAAGATCTTGTCTATCCTCCCAATCTGTGAGAGTTAATCCATTCGAAGGAGTTATTTTAATGTTGAATTGCAAGGATTAAACAATGAATATAGTTATTATTAGTAGAAAGAGGAATGCTAGTAGTGATGATAGTGGTGTGAGGTTGTTGGTGGTGTTGGTAGTAGCAGCAGTAGTAGTAGTACTGGTAGTTATTGCATTTTTTGTAAAATAATAACTTTATAATGCTTTAAAATTTTATAATACTTATAATACTTTAACTCTACAAATACCTTAAATTTCATATTACTTTAAAAATATTATCTCCTTTTGTACTCAAAAAATTCATGTAGGTCAAATAAATATTTCCACAGGTATGGAAAAGGGCATCACAATCTATGGCTTCACTCATAATACCTGTGAATGACTAGACCAAAACTCCTTTTCCTGACCACCAGTCCCTAATATGTGCAATGTAGCCCCTCATTAAACAATAATCTCCATGAGGCTAGCAAGGATTTCACCCAGTGCTTAGCATAGTGCTGACACATAGGAGTTACTTAATAAAAATTGTTTGATTAATTACTCATCAAATTTTAAAAAGAAGGTGTCTAACAACTTTTGTTTTTCCAGGCAGAAGAGGATAGTAGAAAATGTTTTGTAACAAAATAAACTGATGTCTCATTATTTTGAACACTATTTAATGGTAAAGAAGATTATCATTATATAAGCCCAGCTTGGTAAATACAACAAAGACGGGCAATTAAAAAATTCATTCATAAACTGTGTAAATATGACCATTTAGCTGATTTATAGAAAAAGAAAACCCCAATCCCACCATCCTCTTTGAATCATGTTTTAAATTTTGCTTAAATTTAGATCACAGAAAGGACATGATATCAGATTTAAGTCTGTTGTCATTTTTTGTTCGTAAATATATACTTCAAAATCATTCCAAATATTTTAAGTCATGCCTCCTTGAAAACTCCATAATAACACTTTGGGAAAAAGAAAGAAAAACATTCTTCACCTAAATTTTATGTTAAACTGATAAAGCTAAGAAAATATCCCTTAAACAGAACACTCTTAATCATTTCAATAAAAAGATAAGCTAGATACAAGGTAAAGTACATCCCTAGTGACATATATGGAAAATGTGCAATAAACTCCAGAGAAACAAAATCAGAATTAGGCCTTAAGTGCCAAAAAAAAAATAGAATTATGTTTCACCTTCCTCTATTGCCCTTTCCTCATTACTACTATGAAGCCATGCTCCCCCAAGGAGACTGTACAACCTCAGATTACTCTATCCATGTTTAATAAGGCCTGACTTTTGCTACAACGAACTTCATTGTACTGGGATTTTTCTGGTTTATTTTATTGTAGAAAGGGAGATGGGAGGCATTGACTGGAAATTTGCAATACTTTTAATAAACAGGTTGTTTGTTTTAAAAAGCCATAGTATTAGTTATGATAAGATTTTAATATATTGTATGCATACATTTTAATGTACTTTCTAATGATTAATCATTAATGCAGATACACATTTCATAGTCATTACACCTTCATTTATATTCACTTAAAAAAATTCTCATTTCAAATGAAATAGAGAAACAATTTACTGAGCCAAAGTTAAATTCCATAACAGATTACCACATAGGAATTTCTCTTATTACACAAAATTGCTTTGGGTGAAATGGTGCAAAGGTCTCATTCATTTGAATGAGATTTTGCTTATTAAAAATAATATGCATTTATATTATGAAGTTTCTATTTCTAAGCAGATGGACTTTGTTCCCTGCTTTAAAATGGTGAAGGATTCTATTACTGTCCTAAACACTTACTTTCCTATTCTCTTATCTCTCTATATTTTTTATCTTAAAATTTTGGGTTATTATATTTTATGATTTTTTAAAAAAAATTATAAGTATAGAAAATATTTGTTGAATTGAATAACAATGTTCGACAGATGAAATTATCTAAGGAGTAATATCACTTCCTGAGTTCTTGTTCATTTTGAATAAGTCTAGCTTTTTTTTTTAATCCTGACCTAATAATCAATAAACAAATTAACATTTCAATCTGTAAAGTAGGATCAAAATGAGGGTTTCAAAAGACTGAATTTCTGTTATTTACAGCTTGATTTTCCTTCTAAATATGTAACAAATAAAATAGGTAACTTTCAAGATTATGATTTCTTCTTGTCTTCCTTCTTGTCTCTTTTGTTTACACATGTGTTTGTGTCCTTTCCTTTTCTATTAAACAACACAGTCATTGTCCTCTCTTCCTCTCCAATGGCAATTTTAGAAAAGTTAAGCAATACACAATAAAAATATGAGAAGTAAAAGGAAAAAACACTCACCCCCACACACATAACAGCTATATTCAAAATATATGTGTTATTATACACCTTAATTCTGTCACTTTTCTATCAGAATGCTTGTAATATTCTTCATCAGTCTTGTGGATTTGTGATTAGTCATTGCACTGATTAGAATTCTTAAGTCTTTCAAAGCTGTTTTTCTTCAATATGTTGTGTTATGTAATTGTTTTCTAGCATTTTGCTCACTTCATTTTGTATCTGTTTTGTGTCTGTATCTTCTAAAGTTTTACAGAAACAATACTTTTATTTTTTTCAGTGCACTAATATTCTACAGTCAACTACTTCTTACCTTCATTCTATTTTTTGCTTTAAAAAAGTGCCACAAATATGCTTTCATCTATGGGTTTTTCTCTTCCTTGTTTAATCTCTTTATTGTATAAGTTTAGTGGTAGTATTAGTATTTCAAAGGTTTCTAAAGTTTAATAACTTTTGGTGCCTTTTAGCAAAATATTTTCCAGAAAGGCAGAACAAATTCACAGTTCTACCAATAATTCTCCTGTGTGATGCTATCAATGCATCTCCTCTAACAATTTTCATTTCCCATTTATGTCATTTCACAAATGTGTAGGTTGAAGGTAAATTCTGAGAGTTGCTTTTATGTGCATTTCTGTAACACTAGTGATTAGAAACATTTTGCATACTTTTTGAAAGTTTGACTTTTTTCCCCTTTGGGTATTATTTGTTCATTTCCCTTAAATATTTAACTATTGGGAAATGACATTATTTATTTTAAATTTTCAGCAGCACCTTCAATATATGGGATACGGGATTTTTATCAAAGATGTCTTTTTAAAAACTAGTAACTGCTTTTCTTTCTCATTTCAACTACTTATTAAGTGGGTGCAAAAAAAATTAAAAAACTATGTCCAAACAAGATGATGCATTTTATTCTCTTTGCTCTATATCCTTTGTTTGATCATGATCTCTGATCCTATCCATGACTGTAGAAATTATTTCCTTGATCCTTTAATTTATTTAAGATTTAAAGTTTTATATGTCTAGCATCTAGAACACTTGCTGATTGATTGAGTGATCTAAATCATATATCAGATTTAAATTTTTCTTGGTATGTGTTATGAGATTTTGGTCTATACCTAATTTCTGCCATGTCATTTTGTAGTTTTACCAGTACTTTTTGTCACATGATGAGTTCTTCCCACTGTAAATGATGTCTTTGGAATTTATAATATTATGTTCATTTTTTATATTGTATATTTAATGTGATCAATTTATTAAGTTTTTTTTTTAAACCAGTATCAGATCACTCTGATGATGCAGTATATTTTCATCTGGTTCTGAATATCTTGTTCTGTTCTGTTGCCTTAAAATGAGACATAAAATGTCAGTCAGATTTGGCCATTAGTCTCAGAGAGAAAATTTACAAACATTTCCTTTTCTGAAATTAACAAGTTAGGGTTCTAGCAATTTGCAAAATAAGTTCCCTTTTAATCATTTTGGGAAGAAGTTGAATACTTGGTTGCCCACCTTAGCGTTAGGCACATAGCATTTACATTATAAACACTTGCAGCCTGCCAAGAATATTCCATTCAGAAGCACCTGATAAGCAATCCTTGTGGTTATCTCCAAACTCATCCTTAATTCTATCAGTGGAAGTGATCTTATTCACCATGAATATTACACAGTATTCTATTTGGTCCTCTCTTTTCCATTTCTAATTTGTGTTATGATTATTGGTGAATGTTTCTTCTCTTTCGTACTGATTTATTAATTCAATTCAATAAGTATTTATTGAAAAAAACTATATGTTAGTCACTGGGCTACACACAAATGGAAGCTGAAAAAAGTGGAGACACTGAGATAGAATGTAAACAGAATCAGTTGGTCAGTCAATTATGATTTATTAAGTACCTACCATAACTCAGGCATTTTGCTGACTTCTGCGATACAAAGAAAGACAAAAGATAACCCCTGCTTTCAAGGAGCTAATAATCTAATTGGGGAGACAACATGTGAACAACTATGTACAAAGAGGCTATATACAACACAAATTGGAAAGGATCAACAGAAAGAAGGAAAGAGTTTTAAGGGGGATTAGGAAAGACATCTTGTAGGAGGTGGGATTTTAGTTAATACTTGAAGAAAGTCAAGAAGCAGAGATGAGAAGAGAGAGTGTTCCAATCATGAAGGACAGATGGTAAAAATGCCTAGAGTTAAGATGTCATGTTTGAGAAATAACAGGGAGTCACTATAACAAAAAGTATACGTAGGTGAGAGGCATAAGGAGTACGAAGATTGGAAAACGGGCAGGAAACACGGATTATAAAATCTTTGAAGGCCAAACATAGAACTTTATATTAAATCCTGGAAGTAATATAGAGCCAGTTAAGTTTGTTGAAGGCGGAAAGTCATACCTATGATTTAGTTGGTCACTTTCACAACTGAGTGAAATGCATTAGAGTCAAGAGTCTTGAGGTAAGAATCATAAACAGCATGCTTGAGGAGATGAGGGTTTATAGTATCAGAGAAGGCAAGGTCTTTATTTGGAAGTTGTTACTCTTGAAAAGTGAAATAAACAAGTCCTGGAAATAGAATGTATTTGAGAAATAAGAGAGAGTAAGGAGTTAAGGATGATACTTAGGTTACAAACGTGGGTAATTGGGGATATAATGATACCCTCAACAACAATAGGAAAGTTTGGAAGAGGGTGAAGGTTTATTTGGAAAAGATAATTAGTTTGGATTTATATGTGCTGAATTTGAGGCCAACAATAGGCAGTAAGAGATAGGAGATTGGAAGTCAACAGAGAGGCTAAGGCAAGACAAGTGTATTTGAGAATGAACAACATAGGAATGATCACTGACTCTGATGAGATCACCAAGTGAAATGATGCAGAGGGAGAAAGTTTAGGACAGAGCCCTAGGAGACACCTATGGTTAATGAGTATGTCCTAGATGAAGAACCAGCAAAGGTGACTGAAAAGGAATGGGTAGGAAGAGAATGAAGAGATAGTAGTATTTAAAAAGAAAGAGAGGAGAGAGTATCATGATGGGCATGAATGATAATGTCAAAGTCTAGAGTGGTCAAAAATAATGAAGAGGTAGACTGACTCCACATCCTGAACTATTAAAGCACTAATATTTCATAAAGCACTAAGCTTTAATATTAAAAAATGTAGGTTGACTTATTTTGTGAGTAGTTCACTGCTCTGTAAAATAGCCTCTGGTTAACTATGCAGAGCTGTTTTGCTTGAAGAAGTTTATTTGTGTTTTACCTTTTATTTATTTTCTTGGCAGGGGTAGGGGAGATTGTAGGGTTAGTTGGAAGGACATGACTCTAGCCAAAGTTATGCTTTACCCATAAAACAAAGTAATAAAAGAGGATCATTAAGGCATTATCATACAACCAATAGTTCACAATTCTATAGCTTTGTGAATTATTTTACACTTACTATATTTGTTCCTAAAAAAAAAATTAGTTTAAAACAGTTATAAATAATGTCCTTTTTTAAAGATAAGGAAACAGAGGGGGAGGAGCCAAGATGGCATAGTAGAAAGACTCACATATGCTAGCTTCAAATCCACAGCCCATAATTACCTGTAAAAAGAACTCCTAACAAATTCTGAAACAGTTGCAAGCCATGCAGCAACAGAGTGAAGGATATTTCCGTACCAGAGAGCCCTGAAAAATCAATCCCAAAGCTTCATCACGCACCAGACGGGAGTGGAGCCCAGCCTTGCCCTGGCCTCATGGCACAGAGAGGAAAAGATCGAAGCAGGCTACAGGGACGGAATCTCCAGCAGCCGTGAAGGTCCCTCCACGCACAGACTCACAGGTCAGTGAGAGAGACGTCTGGACAGGCTGAGAGGGGAGCGGGATGTCTCCATAGCTCAGGCACCCTCAGGAGGCAGTGGCAGAGGCAGCAGCAGACCAGAGGCTCCCGGAGCAGGCAACAGCTTGGCAGGACCTCAGATCCATTATGGAAGGTCTCTGCATAAACCCCCTGAGGGAACTGAAACTCACAGACGGCCCTGCCCCTACCGGAGCACCAGAACTTAGGCTCATATTAAATAGCAGCCAGGCCAGCCGCCAAAAGCCCTGAGGCTGGGGAGCAGAATTGGAATCTCAGACCCCAAGCACTAGCTGGGTAGACCTAGGCCAGAGGTGGAGAGGACTCTCAGAAGTCAAGTAACTGACTGGGAAAACGCCCAGAAAAGGGGAAAAAAATAAGACCATAGAAGGTAACTTTCTTGGTGACCAGATGTTTCTGCCCTCCCTTTCAGATGAAGAACAATGCTTACCATCAGATAAAGACATAGGAGTCAAGGCCTCTGTAGGCCAAACATCCGAAATAGATATCCAATGGGCTCAGGACATGGAAAAGCTCAAAAAGGATTTTGAAAATCAAGTTAGACAGGTGGAGGAAAAACTGGAAAGAGAAATAAGAGATGCAAGAAAAGCAAAAGGTTCAAAAAGCCAATGAGGAGAAGAATGCTTTTAAAAGCAGAATTAGCCAAATGGAAAAAGAGGTTCAAAAGTTCACTGAAGAAAATAGTTCTCTCAAAATTAGAATGGAACAGATGGAGGCTAATGATTTTCTGATAAACCAAGAAATCACAAAACAAAACCAAAAGAATGAAAAAATGGAAGGTAATGTGAAACATCTCATGGGAAAAACAACTGACCTGGAAAAGAGATCCAGGAGAGACAATTTAAAAATTATGGGACTACCTGAAAGCCATGATCAAAAAAAGA
>JAQQSK010000030.1:0-45350 GCA_028658325.1 Potorous gilbertii
TGATAGAAGAGAGGGCAGATTGGTGATATGGGCAATTAGAATATCCAGTGTATTGGGGAGGGGGGAGGAGACAAATGGGGAGAAAATTTTGGAACCCAAAATCTTGTGAAAATGAATGTAAAATGTTAAATAAATGTATTTAAAATAAAATAATAATAATAATAAAAGCTAGTGTTTATGACGCTTCTTATGTACCAGGCACTACCCTAAGCACTTCCTACAAACACTGTCTTATTTGATCCCCATAACAACCCTGGGAGACAGGTGCGATTATTATTCGCATTTAAAAGTTGAAGAAACGGAGGCAGATGGAAATTAAGTGGTTTGCCAAGAGTCAGGCAGCGTATAAGTGTCTGAGATGGAATCTCAGCTCAAGCCTTTGTGACTCCAAGCCCAGAACTCTATCCACGGCACCACCTTGCTGCCTAAACACTATTATTATAATTAAAAGGAAGTTTCTTCACAAATAATACATTTTTAAAGTGATAAAGATATCTGTAATTAGCATTTTACTTTCTTAAAATTGTTATTTCTATAACACATTGTCCATAAGCAAATTTACAATATTTTAGTCTATTAATTGTATGATTTCCCCATCAGTGTTTTAAGTCTATAAATTCTCTTACTTTAGGTGACCTGTGCTTTTGATTCTCTGAAAAATCTTCATCTTCAGTGTCTGATGCTTGGCGGAACTGTAGTGTACCCGTGTTGATATAAAATCCTCCATATTTTGTTGTCAGAGAAGCAGGCACCAATTCATCATACTGCATAGAAAAATAAGGATATATTCAGAACATAATGTTTTACTCTTTATTAACATATTTTAAAAACTCATTCAATATACTCTTTGTTCTGTTCCTCAAATGCTAACTATAAATAGTACAACTGAAAATAATACTGAAAGTTATTTCACAGTCTAATATTTTTTACCATCTCCCGAGTAGGAGAACAAATTCACTGCCTTTGGGACAAGATCAGGAAATTTATACAATTGAAAGAAAAATTATCATCCTATACTTGCTAATAAGGAAATTCCAAAATATGTAGTATGAATTAAGTTCTAATAATTCCCTAATTAATAAAGTCATCAGGAATACTGATATTGTTTCTAACAACGGATGAGTCAGATGGGAGATTCAAACTTAGAAGATAAAACAACAAATGACCAAGTACTATACAAAGAAAGCATTTCATAGATTCACTGACCATAGAATAATATATACAGAGGTGGAGGTGACCTCATAGGCCATCCAGTGTAACAATTTTATTTTACAAACGAGAAAACTGAAGGGATGCAAATGAAGCATGGAGATTCTTCTGGGGACTCAGCACAACAAGAGGTAAAACACAGGGAAATAGAGATGAGAAACAACATTCTAGCTCAAGTTCTGGATCAGTCAGCTTGAGCCAAGTTAAGTAATACAACATTTGTGAAATCAAGAAACTAGAGAAATAGAATACTACCTTATACAGAAGGTTAGTTAGATTTGGACAGCTATGTGGGAAAGCATCAGAGCAAGGACAGATGTCAATTCTTGAAAAAGTAATAAAGCAGACAAAAAAACACAATAACTTCTAAGCTCAAGAGAAGTAATGGATTCTGATGAAGATGATAAATATTGAAATCTAATTTTTAAGACTGAAATAAACTTCTTGAAAATTTTATATGAAAAGCTAACACACAGCAGAAGTAAAGATCTGATTAAAAGATAACTTTGCTTTTCATCCACATTTTGAGAAAGAACAATAAGTAGGATTTAGCCATGTAAAAAAAAAATTTTTAAACATTTAAAAGTAGGCCAGTATCACTGGATTGTAATAGTACATGGAAGGATAAGAAGACTGGAAAAGCTGGGTTATGAAGCACTTTCTATGCCAAATAAAGAATTTTATATTTTATCTTAGAGATAATAGGAAGCCACTGGAGCTCTTGAATAGGAAGATGACATGGTAAGACCAATGTTTCAAGAAAATCAGCTGAGTAGATGATGCAGTAGGGTGGGAAAAAAACTTGAGGCAGGAAGATCAATTAAAAGATCACTGCAACCATCAATGAGCAAGGTGGTTAAGAACCTTTACCAAGGTGGCAGCTATGTAAGTAGAAAGGAGACATACCTACATTAGAGACGTCGTGGAGAAAAGATAAGATTTGCCAAAAGATTAACTATCTGGGGGTAAGGTGAGTGGGGAACTAGGGATAACTGGGGGGATGAAAATGCCTTGACAATATCTACTTTCCCAAGAGGGTTTATTAAAATAAGTATTGTTGGTGTTTGTGCTTCATTCCTGAAGAGGACTAATGACACAGGGAGGATGTCTTGACTTGCAAGTGAAATGGATTTAAGCGAGGCAGAGCTATGAAGAAAAATATATTAAAAAATACAATTTTCAGGTTAATTCTTCTTCTAAGTGAAGGTATGGCAAAAAGTTTTCTTCATCACAACCAGCTTCATATATTTGCGCAATGAAAACGGTCACTTAATTCCCTAGGAGCCATTTCAGGATTTTCTACCATAAAGAGTATGTACTATGGAAAAGTACAGAATTCAGGTACTACTGCATAAGCCTTTGACAGGGCACTCTTTCAGAAATAAAAACAGCCTGAACAGTTTCCTAGGTAAAAGTTAAGTCTTGACATTGGAAGTTAAAGATCTTGAGCCTTCAATCATGGGTAGATGATTTTTTTATTAGAGAGAAATGTGTCTCTAGAACCAAGATCCAGGATCATCAGTAGGATGATAAGGCAAAATGTTTAAAAGTAGTATTTTTTCCATATTTGATCAGTAAAACTGCTAAAACTTATGGAAACAATAAAATATCTGGGAAAAAAAAAGAATTACTCACAGCCTCCGAATTATCAATGAATGGATCTGTCTCATCGTAGCCAAAACCTATATCAATTAGATCTTGTGGCCGATCTTTCCGGTGTTTAGATTTTACACCCTGCAAAAAACAAATTAAGTTAAATCAAGTAAAGTTCCACATTTATTGCTTTGATTTTTAAAAATTCTAATAAGCTTGCACTTATTATTATAGCTTTCAGATAATGGTTTTACAAAGTCTTCCAATCCTGGCTAAACTGGTGTTGGGTAGAAACTATTTCATACATTTTAAAATCTGTTATTTCCTATGTAAATATTGTCTGAAAAATAATAACCTGCAAATCCAGGATTAAAGCTGAAGTTTGGTTGAATAAAAACAAACATAAGCATGAAACCAGAATTTGGGGAAAGGTATTTAAGGCATAAGTCTTCTTCCTAAATAAAAACCAGTCCAGAGAAAGCTCATGCCTCCAGGCTTAATGAAAGAAAGGAAGCTTCAAGCAGATTACTCAGGTGAAGAAAAGTGGTAGTAGAAACTCTAAAAAAAGATCATAACCAACTAAAATTTTAAAAAAAAAATCACTGCTGACAAATGTTAGGGCAAAAGACCCATTGACATCATTCAAAGCCAAAAAAATTGAGAGAACTGTTCCATCAAGTTGTGCCTCCCCTTTATTCTACAAATCTACTCTAGAAGGAGACATACACAAATTCAAATATATTGTTAATAAGAATATCATAAAATCTTACCATTCAATTCAGCTGAACATTAAGGGCTCACTAATCTGCAAGTTATGTGCTAGGAAATACAAAAACATAAAATAAAACAGACTTCTCTCAATCAGCTTTCTTCTGGCGGGCAGACTACTACATCTACAATTAAGTAAATACAAAGTTGATGATACAACTGGTACAGTTCTGCATTTCTACCTCTTAATGTCTCTTGATTTCATTCAAGACTTAGCCATCATCTCATCACACTCTGAACACCTTGTTCCTCCCTATACCACTCCCAAGCTTAGATTCCACTGGCTCCCTGACTCATATATGTAAATTTCTGCTTTATTATGTTACCTAGAATCAGGTCTTCTGCCCACTTTCTGCCTATCTTCACACCACAGATCCATGTATAAAGCACACAACCCCTTTTCCTCCTCCTCATTAGAATATAAGTTTCTCACAAAAGGTCAAGAATATTAAGGGAATTAATTTTTTTATAAGTGAGAACAAAGCGGGTCTAAGCAGCATGAGATCTCAAACTATACTTCAAAGAAGTAATTAGCAAAATTACATGGTACCGGTTAAAGCAGTAAGGTGGCACAGAGGATTGAGTGCAAAGCCTGAAGTCTGAAAGACTCATCTTCCTGAGTTCAAATCTGGCCTCAAACACTTAATAGCTCTGTAACCCTTGCCGAGTCACTTAACCTTGTATGTCTCAGTTCCTCATCTGTAAAAAGAGTTGGAGAAGGAAACAGCAAACCACTCTAGTATCTTTCACAAAAAAAAAAAAAATCCCAAAATAGGGTCATGAAGAGTTGGACATGACTGAAAAGACAATAAAAAAACAAAAAAGCTGATCAGTGGAATAGATTAGGTCCACAATATACAGAAGCAAAGGTACACAGCAGTCTAGCGTTTGATAACACCAAAGAAACCAGTTATTCCATAGAATAATTCCAAGAATTCCATATTTGACAAAGACTATCAGGAAAACTGGAAAGCACTCTGGTAGAAACTACATGTAGATCAATATTTCACATGTATACTAACCTAAGCTCCACATGTATAGATATAAAGTGTGATTTCATAAATTAGAGGAACTCTTTTTGAAAGCATTTGTCAAATCCATGGATAGGGAAAGAGTTCTTAACCAAATAAGAAATAGAATCACAGAAGGTAATATGGACAATTTTGTTTATATAAAATTAAGAAGGTTTTGCATGAATAAAACCAGTGCAGCTAAAATTAGAATAGAACTGAGTAAATGGGGTAAAATTCCTTCCAGTAAGTTTCTCTGATAATCTCATTTCTATGATACATAAGGATCTGATTCAAATTTATAAAACTATGAGCCACTCCCTTAATTGATAAATGGTTAAATAATATGAAGAGGAAATTCTCAGAAAAAGAAATCCAAGTTATCAATATCCATATAAAATTACGTATATCACTGACAATTAGAGAATGCAAATTAAAACACCTCTGAGATTCCACCTTACACCCATAAGATTGGCAAAGTTAACAAAAAAAGAAAATGACATGTGCTGGAGGAACTGTGGGAAAACAGGTATAATACTTCACTGTTGGTAGAACTGTAAATTGGTCCAATCATTCTGGGAAGAAATTTGCAACTCTGCCACAAAAGGCATTAATCATGCATACTCCAAAAAGATCAAAGAGGGAAAGGATCCATCTATACAAAAATATTTACATGCAGCAGTTTTTGTGATGACAAAGAACTGCAAACTGAGGGAGAGCCTAACAACTACAGAATGGCTGAGGGAATGTGATGGAGGTTCTCTACTGCCGATCTTCAATCTCCTCCAGAGTCACTGCCCGTTACCAAGGAGCCATGGCATTGCAGAATTTCTTTGTTGGGGACAACTGGAAAATGAATGGGGACAGAAAGTGTCTGGGGCAGCTCATCATTTCAATCAACAGGGCCAAGGTGTTCACTAACACCGAAGTGGTATGTGAAGCCCCTGCTATCTACCTTGACTTTGCTCTTGAGAAATTGTATGCAAAAATTGATGGAGCTGCTCAGAATTGCTACTAAGTGGCCAAGGGTACATTTACTGTGAAGGTCAGCCCTGTCATGATTTTGGACTGTGGGGCTAAATGGGTGATCCCAGGACACTGGGAAAGTTGACGTATCTTTGGGGAGTCAAATGAGCTCATTGGGCAGAAGGTAGCCCATGGACTATCTTCCAAACTATGTCCCAGTTCATGTTTGTGGCTTCCACATGACACTATTCATCTCATCCTTTGTCATTCTCCTTTCCTTTTGCCTTCAATCTTTCCAAACCTCAGGGTCTTTTCCAATGAGTCCTGTGTTGTCATTATGTGGCAAGTATTTAAGCTTCAGCTTCAGTACTGGATCTTCTAGTGAATAGTCTGAATTAATTTCTTTTAGTACTGACTAATTTCATCTCCTTGCTATTCCAGGGAATCTCAAAAATCTTCTCCAGCATCACAGTTAGAAAGTGTCAATTATATGGCACTCAGCTTTCCTTGTAGTACAGCTCTCACAGTCATACAATGCTACTGGAAGATGAGTCCTCCGGAATTCAGGCCCAGTATTCTATCCACTGTGTCACAGGCTGCCCTCCAATAACAAAGATGAGATCCTAAATAATTGAGCAACAGGATAAGAAGAAAAAGAAATGGATCTGGAGTCTGAACACAGATGCAAATCCCACCTCTACTACTTACTTGTGTAACATTGGGCAAGTTAGTCTTAAACAAGTCTTAAATAAGCTCTCTGAGTTGCAGTTTCTTCAACAAGAGATTAGAATCAATGGCCTTGACAATCCCTTCCAGTTCAAAATCTAAGATCCCATGAATCATATGAGACAGATACTACTAATGGTATATTTCCATTTCAGAGATGAAGAAACTGAGGCTCAGAGGTTAAGTGGACTGCTTCTAGTTAATAGTCACATAGCTAATAAATATCAGTGATGGGATCTGAACCTTTCCTCCACTTCTAAGTCCA
This sequence comes from Potorous gilbertii, assembly GCA_028658325.1. Classification (NCBI taxonomy): domain Eukaryota; kingdom Metazoa; phylum Chordata; class Mammalia; order Diprotodontia; family Potoroidae; genus Potorous; species Potorous gilbertii. The sequence continues at coordinate 6,538 of JAQQSK010000030.1, forward strand.
GTAGACTATTCACTATGCCATGGGACATGTTTTAAGGAATTATGTATTTTAATTCACTCAAACTTTTACTAAACATCAATTATATGCAAGACATTCCCACTTCAAGGCCTATGGTGATTTGAACAGATCCCTGGGCCTTCAGAGGCTACTCTCTAATGGAACACAAGCTTTGGCAAACAGCCAGTCAATCAACAAGTAGCCATCAAATGCCTACTATAGAAACAGCAGAGTATTAGGGGATACAAAGACAAAAATGAACAGTCTTGGCTCTTAAACTTACACATTATCAACTGAAAATAACCTGTATGTGCGTAAACATATACAAAACAGAGATATATGAGAGGGAGGCACTAGTAGTTCAACAATAATGTTGTTCAGTCATTTTCCAGTAGTATCTGACTTTTCAGGACCCCATTTGTAGTTTTCTTGGCAAAGATACTGGAGTGGTTTGTCATGTCCTTCTCCAGATCATTTTACAGATGAAAAAACTGAGGCAAACAGGGTTAAGTGATTTGCCATGGGTCACAAAGTAACTATGTGCCTGAGGCCACATCGGAACTCAAGAAGATGACTTCAGGCCTTGCACTTGTAACAGCAAGGAAAGACAAGAATCACTTTAACCAAACAGATCCATTTAGTTCAGGGGGAAAAGTCAGCACCTTGAACTTCAGAGAAAATACAAACAGAGAAATAAAGACCAATACACAGGGCTTCCAACTGTCTGATCATAAGTAATAAATACATTACAGATCAATAGATCCAGCTGTCTGACCTTTACACACATACATAGTCATGAGAGAGAGACAGAGAGAGAAGCACCAACATCCGGGTTTTTAAAGGGGGGGGTGGGGGTAGGGGAGTTAATGACTGCCTAAAGACTCATCTGGACAAACACTTCCAATGAGTAAGCGCCAAAGTAAAATCTCACCTCAGGGTATTTATACACTTCACAGAGCCACAGGGCATGACCTTCTGACTCAATACCTCAAAAGAAATTAAGAACAGGTACTGAAGCCTATTAATGGGAAGGGAAGATCTTTAACTCTTCCTCCCACCCACCACTAACCTTACATTAACATTACAGCACTCTATCCACTGTGCCACCTAGCTGCCCAACAGCAGTGGAAAGAGCACCAGTGCAGGAATCAGGAGGACCTGAGTTCAAATGTCATCTCAGACACTTGACACTCACTAGCTGTGTGACCTTAGACAAGTCACTTAACCCTAACTGCCTCATCCTGAGTCATCTCCAGTTATCCTGATGAATATCTGGTCACTGGATTCAGATGGCTCTGGAGGAGTCCTCCCTCCAGTCCTCCCTCACTCAAAACAAAGCCAAGTGTTAAGTCGTATCATCATTTCTCATGGTCTTTGGCAATGAAGGATGAACATATTAGTTGCCCAACAATAATAATACCTAGAATTTATACAGTGCTTTAAGACTGGCAAAGTATTTTATAAATATTATCTCACTTAATTCTCAAAATAACCCTGGAAGCTAAGTGGCATTACTGAAACTGAGGCAGAGGTTAACTGATTTGCCCATATGGCAAGTTAAGTATCTGAGGCAAGATTACCGCTTTCCTCTCTCCAGAATTAGTGCGCTATCTACTGCATCATCTAGCTTATGGGAAATTAGGAAAGATTTTATGAAGCAGATATCATTAGACCACAGTTGAAGGAAACAAGAAATTCCAAAGAAAGATGGAAATACCTTCTAAACATGGAGATAACCTGCATAAAGGTACAGAGATGAAAGATGAAAAAAAAAAAAGCCAGAATGAACCACAGTCTGCAGGAAAGGGAGTAATGTATGGCAAGGTTAGAAGGTAAGTTAGGTTGGGAAAGGAATAAAAATTAAACAGAGATGAAGAAATAATCATGTATGTAGCACCTACTATGTACCAGGCACTGTGCTAAACTTTTAACAAATATTATCTCATTTGATCCTCACAACAACTCAGCCAAGAAGACACTGTTATTATCTCCATTTTATAGTAGAGGAAAGTAAGGCAAACAGAGGGTAAGTGACTTGCCCAGGGTCACACAGCTACAAAGTATCTAAGGTAGGATCTGAACTCAGCACTCTATGCAATATGGTGCCCCAGTTGCCCCAATGTGAGGCAACTACAACAGAGGAACCCATATTTAATCCTAGAGACAAAAAAGAATTTATTTAGTAGAGGAAAGTGACACGGTAGGACTTGTATTTTAGGAAAATTACTTTGGCAGATGGGTAGAGAAAGATAGAAAAGAGACCTGAGGCAGGGATATCAGTGTGATGATTTCAGATGTCTGGACAAGAAGAAAAGAAGCCCTGAATCAAGATAGTAGCTGAGAAAATAAAAAGGTCATGGATTCCAAAAATGATATATAGAATGTTCTATATTTGGAAATACAGTCCTGGCAACAAACAGTGACCACTTTTTAAGGATAATTCTAGTTAAGTTTAGAAAGATTGATTACCAATAGGTTGGCACTAGGTGATTAATTATTTTGTCATAACAACCCATGAAACAAAAAAATAATACAAAATGACACTTAGTCCGAAGTGGCCTCCTCCTGATTCTGTAGTTGTGGTTGCAGTAGTGGAAAAAATAGGGACAAGAATGCTAAAAATAATAGTATTTGGATCACTTATAAATACTAACAACTTAGGTTACTTAAATGTGAGATCTTTGTCCAATGATCAATGAATAAACATACTACTGTAGGAACTGAATTATATTAATGACATTCTTCAAATCAATGAAACCACAAGACAAAAATGGAAGTATGGTTTGAAGGTCCTTCTCAGAGGCAAATTAATAAAGTTGGCTTTATTGTGCACTTGGAGAAAGTAAACAATTTCATGAGATACTTAGTCATATTTTTATTACAGGAGTTCATGATGAACACTTGTTAAAAAAAAAGCCAAAATTGCATCCTATATGCCAACAATATCTACTATAGAGGATGAAGAGGTACAGAAATTCTATAAAGTATTCAGTAAGCCCTTCAAATTAAATAAAACCACATGTTAATACTAAGCAATTTCAACGTAAATGTAGGCATAGGTCAGCGTAGCAAAAAAAGTTGGAAAATATGGCCCAGGAATAAGAAATGGAAAAGGCAAAAGACCTATATATTACATTGAAGTCTCACATCTATAAATAATGAATATTTAATTCTAGAAGAAAGTAGAGAGGTTCCAGACATGGCAAGCAGCAATAATACAAAAAAATTAAATTGAGTATATCATAATAGAAAAAAGAAATGATTTTACAAATATGGAAGTCATTTTTATCATTAAAATCATTAACTTTTCAGGAGATCTAACTCAATGCTAAATTAAAGAGAATAAGAACATTTGGGGTACTTTTTAAACAACTTTAAGCTTATTTAAATAGGTTATTAATATAAAAAAAGGACAATAACAAACGAAAGACATTAACCCAATCATCATTTCCTTAAAAAACTTAGCCAACATAAAATAACAGCCACAATAAGGAGACCAAAAAGTCTAGAAACTACCATACCTAGCACACATCTGATCCTCTGCCAGGTGAGGAGAAATGGCAGCCACAGGTAACAGTATTTATAAATATTTATAAAATATATCCAACATATTTATAAAATCTTATATTGGTATACAATGAAACATTATAAGATGTATGAATTTACCAAGGTAGAAACAACTGCTACTAATGTTACCTTCATAACATCTCATAAATAGCAAAAACATAGAGACAAAAAGGTTTCATTTTAAAAATTTTTCTTCTACTTTTCTTATTTGATTTATAAAATCCTTTCTGGACTCTTCAAGAGAACTTTTTGGGTCTGAGGCCAATTTATATTTATCTTTAAGGCTTCACTGGTAGACATTCTGACACTGTTATCCTCTTAAGAATTTGTGTTTTGATCTTTCCTGTTGACAGCGTAGCTTTCTATAGCCAGGGCTTTGTTTTTGATTTTTTTCTCATTTTCCAGCCTGTTTCATGACTTTTAAACTCTAATCCTGGGGTACAGGAGGAGTATACTGTCCCAAGTTTCAGTGGCCTAATCATTGGTTTGCTACACTGAGACTGCTGGGGCTGGCAACTTACTTCGTGTGCTGGGGCTGGAGGCCTTACAATTTGTCAGCTGTGCTACTGGCCACAGGGCCTCAGTTGCTGATTTGTGCTGGCGTTAGGGACCTCCTGCTAGCTTGCCGGAAAACTGCCTGTGCTGGGTTGTGCTCCCCTTTTACCCAAGTGAGATAGACATTTCCTGCAGTCCTTCTAAGTAATCTTGCACTAGAAAATGATTTCACCCTTTCCTTTTGTGGATTCTGTTGCTCCAGAATTAATTTTGAGGCTTGATTTAGAATTTTGAAGGAAAGTAGGAAGAACTCAGGCAGTTTTCTGCAATTCCTGAAATTTCAGGCAATTTCCTGCCTTTTCTCCATCTTGGCTCTGCCCAGGAAAAAAGAAATTCTAGAAAGATTGATTAAAAAATCATTTAGAGGTAAAGTCTGAAACCCCTCCAAGTTGAGAGAAGTCTGGAAAAAGGGGTTTGTATATCCAAAGGTATCTCTCCTTCGTCTTGTTCCAGGTTCAAATTTTTCTTGAGAAACTTCTAAAAAGGGAGGTGGAATCAAAACAGTAGAGTAAGAGAGTGCATTTTCTGCCTCAGCTCATTCAGCACACCGCTTCCAAAACAATCTAGAAAAAGGGACATGATCAAAGTCTGACTGAGAAAGACAAAAGAAAGTCACAGTGAGTCATTTTTTCCAGCCCAGAGACACTTAGGAAGAAAGAGAAGTCAATGAACACTGAAGGTAGGGGCTAGCCAAGAGCAGGAACTGGGCAAGAGCAGGACATGGAAGGCAGCAACAGGGGGAAGCATTCTTGACCAAGGGACAGAAAGAGGGCCAAGATGGAGCATCAAGACAGGGTAACACCAGGGCAGAAAGAGATTCCAGGAGACCTCTAAACCAGTACTAAGTAGAGAAAGACGTATCATCTGGAACCTCTGCTGTCCATTACCAATTCCAAGCCACAGATGCATGGCCAGGGAGGAGAGGTTGTAAATAAACAGAGCCAGCCCTAACTGTGGGCAAGGAACAAGTTTCTGAAATGTAGTGGTGTGGCTATGAGAGTAAGAGCAAAGTAGTAAGGATTCAGTTCTAGCTTCTGGACTTCAGTCCAGAACATAAGCCTGCAGTGGAATAACCAGCTAGGCATTCCATACCAAAAGGGAGTTAGTTCAGTCATTCTGAACCTGCAGAATCTTGCAGTAGGTTAACAGCAACTGAGTCCAGCAGGAACCTACTGAAAGCAACCACAATAATCGAAGGACCCAAACTTGAGTACAAAATTTGTTAATCTCAGACCAAGATAGCAGTGAACAGACCTCTCTATGGTTCACACAATTTTGGAAGCATTAAGAACCTGAAGGTCCCCAAAATGAGTTACAAAAGCAGTAGAAGGCTATAAAAGGACAGAAGCTCGGGCTAGACATTTCCTCCAAAATGCACAGAGTACAGCATTAACATAAAGACCAAAGTCAAGAAGCAGTCTGAAGAATAAGCAAACAAACAATCCAACCATAAAGAGCTACCATGGTGACTAAGAAGCTCAAGAAACAAAGAAGAGAATGACTTGAAAACATCTACAAGTACGCCTCAAAAAAAAAAAAAACTGCAGATTGCACACAATCCCAATAAAAATTCCTAGAAGAGTTAGAATTTTAAAATTATTTTAAAAACTGAATGAGAACAATTAAAAAAAGATATTAAAAAAGAACTAACAGCTTGGTAAATGAGGTGCAAAACATCACTGGAGAAAATAACTCCTGAAAAAGCAGAATTGGCCAAAAGGAAGCCAATGACTCCATGAGGCATGAAAAATAATAAAATAAAGCAAAAAAAAAGAAGAAAATGTGAAATATCAAATAGGGAAAACAACTGACATAGAAAGTAAATTGAATAAAAATAATTTAAGAATCACTGACTCCCTGAAAGTAATAAACAAATAGAGTCTAAACATAATATTTCAAGAAATTATAAAGGAAAATTGCCTAGATTTCTTAGAACTGGACAGCAAAATAGAAAATGAAAGATTTTACCAGTTATCTCCTGAAAGAAAACCCCAAATGAAAACTCCCAGGAACATTATGGTCAATATCCAGAACTTACAGGTCAAAAAAATATATACTACAAGCAACCAGAAAAAAACAGAATTCTACTACTGAAGAGCCAGTCAGGATCAAATAAGATTTAATAGCCACAACATCAAGGAAAAGAGAGCTTGGAATATCCTAGCCCAGAATTCAGTGGATGTAGGTTTGCAATCAGGAATAACTTGCCCAGTAAAACCAAGTATAATACTACCGGGGGTGGGGGGGGGGGTGGGTAATGTATGTTTAATGAAATCAAGGACTTGTATCTCTAATGAAAAGATCAGAAACGGGGGGGAGGGTGGAGCCAGGATGGTAGAGTAGAAAGATGCACATACTATAGCTCTTTCCCCACAACCCATAAAATACCTGTAAAAAATGACTTAACAAATTCGAGTGCAGCAGAAGCCACAGAATGACAGAGTGAAAGAGATTTCCAGACAAAGGAAACCTGGAAGGCTGACAGGAAAGGTCTATCCCACAGGATGTTGAGTGGAACACAGCTCAGCCCTGGCCATGCAGCACTGGAAGGAACAGGACCAGAACAAGCCTCCGGGGCAGAATCCCCAGCAGGCAGGGTCTCAAATCTCTCAACCCACAAGTCACAAAGAAAGTTTCAAAGGACAGTGAGAGGGCTTTCCTAGCTGGGCGAGAGGGGAGTAGGGTCCCGCCCCCAGCACAGGCCCCAGGCAGCAGAGGTAGCAACAGCAGCAGGGTGGGGATGCATGGCAGTGGCGAAGTCAGGCAGCAGCTTCCATTGTGGGAGCAGCTCCGCTTAAAGCCCCTGGGGAAATTGAGCAGCCGATCTGAACCTCAGCCCTGACCATGGTCCTGGGGTGGGGAAGAGCACTAGGACCCTCCTCTTGACAAAGGATTCAAAAGTCAAGTAACTGACTGGAAAAATGTCCAAAAAAGAGAAAAAAAATAAGACCTTAGAAGGTTACTTTCTTGATGAACAGGTATTTCCTCCCATCCTTTCAGATGAGGAAGAACAATGAATAATGTCAGAGGAAATCAAGGCTTCTCCATCCAGAAACTCCAAAATGAATATGAAATGGGCTCAGGCCATGGAAGAGCTTGAAAAGAGTCAAGCGCTTGCTAAAGAAGACCCAAAACAATGCTGAAGAAAACCTTCAAAAATAGGCTAACTCAATTGGAAAAAGAGGTCCAAAAAGCCAATGAGGAGGAGAAAGCTTTAAAAAGAAAAGCAGAATCAGCCAAATGGAAAATGAGGTTCAAAAGCTCACTGAACAAAATAGTTCTTTAAAAATGGGAGTGGAGTTCAGGGAAGCTAATGACTATATGATAAACCAGGAAATTACAAAACAAAACCAAAAGAATGAAAAAATAGAAGATAATGTGAAATATCTCATTGGAAAAACAACTGACCTGGAAAATAGATCCAGGAGAGACAATTTAAAACTTATGAGATTACCTGAAAACCATGATCAAAAAAAGAGCCTAGAAAATTATCAAGGAAAACTGCCCTAATATTCTAGAACCAGAGGGCAAAATAAATATTGAAAGAATCCACCGATCACCTCCGCAAAGAGATCCAAAAAGAGAAACTCCTGGGAATATTGTGGCCAAATTTCAGAGTTCCCAGGTCAAAAATATTGCAAGCAGTTGGAAAGAAACAATTTGATATTGTGGAAATACAATCAGAATAACAGAGGATCTGGCAGCTTCTACATTAAGGAATTAAAGGGCTTGGAATAGGATATTTCAGAAGTAAAAGCAACTGGGATTAAAACCAAGAATCACCTACCTAGCAAAACTGAGTATAATACTACTTCAAGGGGAAAAATGGTCATTCAATGACATAAAGGACTATCAAGCATTCTTGATGAAAAGACCAGAACTGAAGAGAATATTTGACTTTCAAACACAAGAATCAAGAGAAGTATAAAAAGGTAAACAGGAAAGAGAAATCATAAAGGACTTTCTAAAGCTGAACTGCTTACATTCCTACATGGAAAGATAATATTTGTAACTCCTGAGACTTTTCTCAGAATTTGGATAGGTGGAGGGAACACACACACACACACACACACACACACACACACCCCTATAGACAGAGAGCACAGATTGAGTTGAAGGGGATTGAGTTGAAGGGGACAAGTGGGGTGAGGGGGATGATAGAAGAGAGGGCAAATGGGGGAAGGGAGTAACTGGAAGCAAACACTTTTGGGAAGGGACAAGTCAAATGAGAGAATAGAAAAAAGCAGGGACAGGGTAGGATGGAGGGCAATATAGTTAGTCTTACACAACATGACTATTATGGAAGTCTTTTGCAAAATGATACATATATAGCCTATGTTGAATTGCTTGCCTTCTCAGTGGAGAGGGGTGGGGAAGGAGGAAGGGAGAGAAGTTGGAATTCAAAGTTTTAGAAACACATGTTGAGAATTGTTATTGCATATAACTGGGAAATAAGAAATACAAGTAATGGGGTATAGAAATCTATCTTGCCCTACAGGAAACAAGAGACGATGGGGATAAGGGAAGGGTGGGGTGTGATAGAAGGGAGGGCACACTGAGGGAAGGAGTAATCAGAATGCAAGGTGTTATGGGGTGGGGGTAGGGGAGATATGGGGAGAAAAATTGGAACTCCAAATTTTGTGAAAATGAATGCCACAATCTAATAATAAATAAATAAATAAATAATGAAAAGAGAAGACCAGAAGTGAAGGGAAATTGAACATACAAACACAGTACTGAAGAGAAACATAAAAAAAGTAAATATGAGTGAGAAATCATGAGGAACTAAACAAGGTTAAAGTCTTTATATTCCTATATGGAGAAATGATACAGCTAACCTCGTAAAACTTTATAATCACTAAGGGTCTTAAAAGGAATCAATTATACAGGGGGCCTGGGTGTGATTCTACTGTATTTGGATTATCTCAAAAGAATGAAAGAGTGGGAAATAACAATGTGCTGGGAGAGGAAGAAAAAGTACAGAAATAATAGAAATTATCTCACATTAATGGGGCGTGCAAGGAAGAAATATAATGGAGGGGGCAGTGGTGAGGTGCAGGAGACACCTGAACTGGTTAAAGGAGAGAAAAATATACATACCTGCAATTAAGTATGGAAATTCATCTTATCCAACAGAAAAGTAGGAGGGAAAGAAGTGAAGGGGAGAGGAGACAAGAGGGAGGGTAGATTATGAGAGACAGTGGTTACAAATAAAATAGCCTTTTAAAAGGTACCATAGACAGTGAATTAATATCAACACTCAATATATATGCACAACATGGCAGAGCATCTATTCAAAGTTAAATGAGTTACAGGAGGAAATAGACAATAAAGTAAGAGTGGAGTACTTCAATTTATGCTTCTCTCAGACATAGATAAATCTAATCAAAAAATAAATTAAACAATTGTAGTTAAGTTAGATATGGCAGACCTGTGTAGATTAAAGAGTATGAATAAAAGGTATTACATATTCCTAAGCTATGCAAGGCATCTTTACAAAAATTGACCTGTATTAAAACACAGAATGTTCTGAGATATATATATATATATACACACACACATACACACACATACAGAAAAGCAGGACTATTAAATGAATCTCTTATGGATCCCGATAAAACAAAAATTATAATTAAATGGAAATTAAATAACCTAATTCTAAAGAATGGGTCCTTCAAAGATCAAGTTATAGAAACAATCAGTAGTTTTAAACATAATGACAACACTTCAGACAATATACCAAAATTTGTGGGATGCAGTCAAAACAATCCTTAGGGAGAATTTATATCTCTAAATATTTGCATAAATAACAGAAAGAGCAGTTCAACTAAAAATACTAGAAAACCAACAAATTAAAACTTTCCATTTAAATACTAAAACAGAAATCCTGAAAATCAAGGAAGAGATGAACAAAACTGCAAACAAAAAAACCACTGAACTAGTAAAACAAGAAGCTTTTTTAAGAAACAAATAATGAACCATAAGGTAATTTGATTTTTAAAAAGAAAATAACCAAGTTACCAATATTAAAAATGGAAATACTGAACTTACAACCAATAAAGAAACAAACTATTAGAAATGATTTCACCCAGTTACATTCCAATAAAACTAACAATCTAAATGAAATGTATAATAAAATGTCCAGATTAACAGAATAAAAAACAGAGAAATATAGGTACAAGCCATAAATGAACTCCCAAAGAAAAATGACCAGATGGATTTACAAGCAAAGTCTATCAATCATGTAAATAATTATTTCCAGTTTTATAGAAACTGTTTAAAAATATAAAGAAGAAAAATATAGGAAAAAAATCCCTGTCAAATTTCTTCCACAGTAAAAATATGGTTCTGATTCCTAACCCTGCGAGACTCAAAAACCATAGACTCTATCTCTCCTTCAATATACTTGCTAGTGAAATTTCAAGTACAATTCACCTATTTCAGCCTGGAAATCTTGATATATCTAGTTTATAATAATTTAGTATAACTTATCACATGCTTAATAGGTAGACTAGAGCAGGGCTCTAGAGATTCCAAATCCCATTTGTTCTGTGAAGTTTGGATTCAGTCAAAGGGCCACACTTGAAGACCTACAAGACCACAGGTGGCCTTGAGGCCCAGGTTCCCCACCCATGGACTAGACTATACCTCATTTTAGATTCGGGCAGGGGGTACAGTAGTACATACTGTACATGGAATCAAAAAACTTGAGTTCTAAGGCTAGTTTTGCTTATTACCTGTATGACCTTGGGTAAACCATTTAACCTCTCCAGGACTTGAATTTCTCATCTGAAATGTCAAAATGTTTAACTAGGGTTTGCTCCAACTCTGGAACTGTGATCTTACTAAGAACATAAGATCATAGTTCCAGAGTTGGAGCAAACCCTAGTTAAACATTTTGACATTTCAGATGAGAAATTCAAACAATAGTCATTATCCTGCAAACTTCTTGAATTAACACCTAAAGTACTGATTTTCCTCTTGAACTGCCCTGGAATTTGACTTTTCTGAGTATTCTATACCAGTCCTTTCAAATGTACTCCAGCTTGTTTCTACATCTTAAGAAGATACGTATTTTATCACCATTTATCTGACAGCATTATGTGACCCTCTCGAACTTTGTGATCAAAATTAAGGCTGGTGTTGAATAGTGTTTCCTGATCTGTGCTGTGTCTGTTCAAGGAGTACCACAGTTAACTGTAGATGTGATGCTAACATGTGTTTCTATTTTTCTACCTTAGAATTTTAAATATAACTGGATTTATATACACTTCTGAGAGGACCTACTTCCAGGGATCTAAGATGGCAGACTAGAGGCAACCCAGACAAATTCTCTCAACATTCCCCACCAAACAACTTCAAAATAACACCACAAATCAGGAGTGGCAGAACCAATAAAAGGTCACAGTGAGAAATTTTTCCAGATTAAGAAAACACAGGAGGTCAACAGAAGTTTGTGACACTGGGGTGGAAGCCCACCTGGAGCCCACACATGTCGTGGCAGCAACAATGGCTGTAACAACAGCAGCAACAGTTTCAGGAACTCTCAAGAAAGAAATGGTGAGGGGAGTCAACAACAGGTCAATCAGATATTATAGGGGATCCTTTGCTGACACTGAGTACAGATGGCACTCATTCGCAATTCTTTTGCCCCATACACAGTTCTGAATCACAGTTCCAGAGAAAATCTCTAGAGATAGGTCACAAGGGACCAGTGGCCCTAGTTGCAGTTCAAAGGCAAAAAGAGTTCTAGTGCTTGTGGCTGCTGGGGAGCTGAGGCACTTCTTGGTTAAAGACCAGAGTGCAGACCTGGAGAGCAGTGACTGTGCCTCTCCAAGGAACATACCACCTTAATAGCACGAAAAAAGCTTGTAGATGTCCAGAACTAGCTCTGAAAACAGCAACACAAAAAAGCCTTAAGTTTGGGACAGTGCCTCCCCACCCCCAGAATAAGAAAAGTTCGACTTTAACATAAGTTCAAAGTCAAGAAAAAGGCTAGAAAAATGAGCAAACTATAACAAAAAAATAAACTGACCTACTACAAAAAGAAAAAGCCACTACACTGCCAGAGATGATTAGACATTAATTCAGAAAAAAGACAACAATGTGAAACAGTTTTAAATAAAGCCTCAAAGAAAAAAGCAAACTGGACTCAAGTCTGATAAGAATTCCTGGAAGAGTTAAAGAAATAAGAGCAACGGAGAAAAATTGGGAAAAGAAATGAAAGCGGCACAAAAAAATTATGAAAAGAGAATTAACAGCTTTGTACAAGAGGCAAAAAGAAATTCTGAAGAAAATAATACCTTAAAAAACAGAATTAGGCCAACTAGAAAAAACAAGTGCAAAATCTCACTAAAGAAAATGATTCCTTAAAAATTAAGAATTGTGTAAGCAGAAGCTAATGATATTGTGAGGCATCAAGAAACAATAAAACAAATTTTTAAAATGAAAGAATAATGAAGAAAATGTGAAATATCCCATTGCGGGAAAAAACTGAGATGGAAAACAGATCAATGAGAGATAATTTAAGAATTACTGAACTACCTGAAAGCCATGATCAAAACAACAGCCTAAAAATCATGTTTCAAGAAACTATCAAAGAAAACTACCTCAATATATTAGAGTCAGAGTGTAAAATAAAAATTGAAAGAATACACTGATCACCTACTGGAAGAGATTCCAAACTTAAAATTTCAAGGAATTTAATATCCAAATCCCAAAGGTCCTATGTCAAGGAGCAATCAGCCAGAAAGAAACAACTTAGACATCATGGAGCCACCATGAAGATAACACAAGATCTAGTAGTTTCTACTTTAAAAAAGCAGAATACCTGGACTGTGATATTCTATAAAGCAAAGTAACAAGGATTACAATCAAGGATCACCTGCCCAGAAAAACTGAGTGTAGCCCTTCAGGGGGAAAAATAGACCTTCAGGGGGGAAAAAGACCAGAGTTGAATAGAAAATTTGACATTCAAACATAAGAGTCAAGACAAACATAAAAAGGTAAAGATGAAAGAGGCACACAGTGGAAGAGCTTCTACAGCGGAGGAGAAAAAGGAAGGTAGGGATGGCAGGCAATACTTAAACTTCACTCTCACCAGAATTGGTTCAAAAAGGGATGTATGTGTATAGAAGTGTAACTTACTCAATGGAGAAAAAGGAGGAGAAGGGAATAATGGCAGAGTTGAGGGATAAAAGGGAGGACAGATTACGGAAGGCAGTAGTCAGAATGCAAAATAGACTTTTGAGGGCAGGATGTGAGAGAGAGAGAGAGAGAGAGAGAAAATGAGATGGAGGGAAATACAGTTAGTAATAATTGTAAATGTGAATAGGATGAGCTCATTCATAAAACAGATGCAGATACCAAAATGGATCAGAAACCAGAGTTCAACAGTATGTTTTTTACTAGTTACACCTGAAACAGAAAAATGCACATGGAGTTAAAGGACTAGAACAGAATCTAATATGCCTCATTTGCACTAAAAAGGGGTGGGGGACAGGGGTAGCAATAAAATAATCTCAAAGAAAATGAACTTAATTAAAAGGGATAAGTAGGAAAATCACATTTAGCTAAAAACTGAAGCAATACTTAAAAATGTTTACGAGTTTCTGTAATAAAGGCCTTGTTTCTCAAATATATAGTGAATATAGAACTGAGCCACATTTATAAAAAGTCATTCCTTTTTCAGAAGACGAAATCAAAGCTCTCTATAGACATGAAAAAGGCTCTAAATCACTACTGATTTAGGCAAATAGAAACAACTCTGAGGTACCACCTCATACCTAACAGAAGTGACAAATGGTAGATGAGATGACAGAAAAATAGGTACACTAACGAACTCTTGGAGTAGTGAACTAATCCAACCATTCCTGAAAACAATCTGGAACTAGACCCAAAGTGCTATAAAACTTTGTATACCTTTTGACCCAGCAATACCACTAATAAGTCAATATCCCAAAGCACTTCCAGACTTCGAACTATATTATAAAGCAGCAGTCCTGGAATTGGTTAAAGAATAGTGAGTTAGATCAATGTCACAGACTAAACAAAGGCGATTGAGAAAGAACAGAAATACAGTATCGAAATACAGTATCAAAAATACAGTATCTGATAAAACTGAAACAAATATTGCCTATAGAAAACTCCTTATCTGATCAAAACTGCTAGGAAATCTGGAAAGCAGTTTGGCAGAAACTGTGCTTAGACCAATATCTTTCACCACACTCCACAATACATTCTAAACTGAAATAAGACTTCAATATTAAAGATCATACTATAAAAAAATAAGAGAAACAGATGATACACCTCTTACAGTTATGGGGAAGAGATGTATTCTTAAACAAATAAGAGATAAAGGCAATTATAAAAGATAAAATTCATGACTTGTGTATTTAAAACTGAATAGCTTCTATAAAAACAATATTAATGAACTCAGGATAAAATGAGAAGTTCTCAAATGAGAAAAGAATCTTTGTAGTAAGTTTCTCTAAGGGTTTGATAGCCTAGATATAGAAATATTTAAATGTATATGTGTACACATATGTATGTAGAAACTAATAGTCATTCCCCAATAGATAAGTGGTAAAAGGATATGAACAAAAAGTTCTCAAAAGAACTGCAAAGTATTCGAGATATGGAAAAAATGTTTAAAATCACTAATAAGAAAAATGTACATCAAAACAACCTTGACATTTCACTTTACACCCTGCAAATTGGCAAAAATGATAAACAATGTTAACAGTCAATGCTGGAGGCAGTAGGGAAAGATAGGTACACTAATACATTGTTGATGGAGCTGTGAACTAGTACAAACATTTGGAAAGCAATTTGCAATTAAACAAAGTGACTAGAATATCTATAATCTTTGAACCAGAGACAATTAATGAGTTTAAATGCAAGGAAGCTGCTGCTAAGAAAAAGCCCCCAAATACTCCAAAATATTCATACCAACAGTTTTTGTGATAGCTAAGAACTGGAGACAAAGTAGATGCCCATCACTAGGGGAATGGCTAAACAAACTGTGGTACATGAATATAAAGGAATACTAATGTGCTGTAAGAAATTATATATGTGATGAATACAAAGATGCATGAAAAGATCTATAAAAACTGATGCAAAATGAAGTAAGCGCCGAGCCAAGAAAACACACACAACATAAAGTAACTACCACAATGCAAACAGAAGACTCCTTCAACCTATGGTTTCATGGAAGTGGGAGATCCAGAGGTATCACACAATGCACGTTTTCAAACTTCTTGGATCAATCAGTTGTGGGGACTTTTTTTTCTCTCTCTAGAAAATTGCTATTTGTCATATGGGCTAGATGGTACATAGGATACTATTGTGATATAAGAACTAGAAAATATCAATAAAAACTTATTTCTAAAAAGCTCAAGGGATTTATATTTGATTCGAATCAACAGAAATTTTACTATAATTTTATCATGAAATTTTACATTTAAGATTATGCAATTGAATATGTTAACAATAACCATCCATGAAAAATTAAGTACCTAAAAAAAGATCACCTTGGGATAGACCCTCATTAAAGGATCAGGGGGCTGGGAATATGATATTCCAGAGGGCATAGGAGCTAAGATTACAACCAAGAATCAACTAACTACACAGCAACTCAATATAATCCTCCAGGGGAAAAAATGGCCATTCAATGAAATAGAGTTTTCGAGCATTCTTGATGAAAAGACTACAGCTGAATAGAAAATCTGATTTTCAAATACAAGACTCAAGAGAAGCATACAAAGAACAAACCAGAAAGGGAAATCATAAGGGACTTAATAAAGTTAAACTGCTTACGTTCCTACATGGAAAGATAATACTTGTAACTTATAAAAACTTTCTCACTATTAAGGCAGTTAGAAGGAGCATAGACATAGGGCACAGGTGTGAGTTGAATATGAAGATATGATATCTAAAAAAAATAAAACTAAGGGGTTAGAAAGAAGAATGCACTGGGGAAAAGGAAAAGAGGTAGAATTGGGTAAATTATCTCACATAAAAGAGACAAAAGGGGGGGGAAGATGGAGGAGGTGGGGGGGAATGAGTGAATCTTACTCTCAGAATGGAGGGTGGCAAGAGAAAAGGTAGACTGGAGGAGGTGGTAGCCAAAAGTAAAACACTTTTGAGGAGGGACAAGGTGGAAGGAAAAAGAGAATACAGTAAATGTTAGAGGTGGGGGATGGGGTAGGATGAAGGGAAATATATTTGGCAATTCTAACTGAAAAAATTTTGAAATAAGTTTCTTTGATAAAGGTCTCATTTCTCAAATATATAGAGAACCGAGTCAAATCTATAAAAATAAGAGCTATTCCTCAATTGATAAATGATCAAAAGATATGAACAGTTTTCAGATGAAGTAATCAAAGCTATCATAACCATATAAAAATGCTCTGTAGCACTATTGATTGGAGAAATGAAAATTAAAATAATTCAGAGGTCCTACACCTCATACCTATTAGATTAGCTAACAGGACAGAAAAGGAAAATGATAAATATTGGAGGAGATGTGGGAAAAACAAGACATTAATACATTGTTAGTGGAGTTGTGAACTGATACAACCACTCTTTGGAACAATACAGAACTATCCCCAAAGAGCTATAAAACCACCCTTTGACCTAGAAATACCACTACTAGGTCTATATCCAAAGGGATAAAAAAAAAAAAATGATCCACACGTACAAAAATATTTATAGCAGATTTTTTTTTTTTGTGGTGGCAAAGAATTAGAAATTTGAGGTATGCCCATCAGTTGGGAATGGCTGAACAAACTGTGCTGTGTAACTGTGATGGAATATTATTATGCTATAAGAAATGATGAGCAGGATGCTCTCAGAAAAACCTGAACTTACATGAACTGATGCAAAGTGAAATGTACCATGTATAAAATAACAGTAATATATCGTAAAATGATCAGCTGTGAATTCTTGGCAATACAATGATCCAAGACAACTCTGAAAGGACTTATGATGAAAAATGCTATCCACCCCCAAACAGAAAAATTGATGGTGTCTGAATACAGATCAAAGCATACTTTTTTTAAACTTTATTTTTCTTGAGTATTTTTTTGGTCTGTTTTCTTTCACAACATATGGAAATGTTTTGCATGATTACACATGCACAACCTAAATTGAATTGCTTGCCTTTCAATGAGGGGTATGGAGAGAGAGGAAAGGAAAGACTCAGAGTTTTAAAACTGAATATTAAAAATTGTTTTTAAATGTAAATGTTGAAAAAAATAAAGTATTATTAAAAACAAGATTGTAAGTTCCTTGAGGAAAGGCTTATCTTTTTCTTTAGCTTAACAAAGTGTCTAACAAATAGTAAACATTTAATAAATATTTTTTTAAAGGAACTGGGTTGTAGGATGTTCAGGAAAAAATAATAGCTCTGGCGTGAGGGGCTGGCAAGCCCTTTTCAAAGCTGCTTTCCAAAACCTCTGGTGTCTATCTGATTCACCTAACTCTCACCTGTGACTCCAGGTAGATACAGCATGCACAATGACTACACCTCAGAAAAGAATTTCAGCAGACAGGCTAAATCAGGGTGAGGGTAACCAAGTGGTCTCAAACTCACTGGTTAGTTAGTATCTACCCATGTGAAGACTTTCCTTGATGGAATGGGCAGATAAGAACAATTTGTTTCAACAGTCATAAAAAAGTAGGTGCTGTATGGAGTGCTTAGATCTTGGTTAGACACTGAAGAGACCATCCACTGCATCCTGAGTCATCACTAGTCATCTTGATTTTTGTCTTGTCATTAGAATGTGATGACTGGAACAGAGTGAAGCTAATGACTCTGAGTAACTTTGTCTCACTTAAATCTAATTTATGCTTGAGTCAAAAGCTATCACTGATACCACTTTACCATTTTTACCTACCTCAAAGTCCTGTGGTGACAGGCAAGTGAGAGAACAGAAATGCAGATACACTGGAAACTGTAGTCAAAACCCTGCACTCAGATATTAGAGGTCAAAGTGTTGTCTTCTGATGGAAGCAACAGTGGCATTCAATAGCCTCCTGCGTGGCTGAAAAGCTTTTTTTAAGGAATAAATGGTTTACCTCTTGACATGAGGAAGGAGCTAGAAAAGATGCCCTAAAAACTGTCTGCTTCATCCAACTCTGGCCTGTTTGCCACATCAGGTGGGGATCCTTCCTTGTGGTTGGAAAAAAAAAATGTACAAAAACTTTTGCAAAGAAGATTCTACTCACCAATGTGAGCACCCTTATGAACAACACAAAATCCAGCAGACCTGAAAGACAAACAGCTCCTATTGTAAGAAAATTTAGCAGACAACGCATCCAAATAGCAGTCCTGAGTGAAACAAGGTTGGCAAACAAAGGTCAGCTTACTGAAGCCAGAGCTGGATATACATTTTTCTAGAGTGGCTGCACTGAAGGGGAGTGGCATGAAGCTAGTATAGGTTTTGCAATCAAACTATTCTAGTCAACAAGTTTATATGCCTACCAAAATGAGTGAATGAGAGACTCATGTCAGCGAAAATGCCCTTGCAGGAAAGCACCACACCATCCATCATCAACCTGATGAGGTCAAAGAAAACTTTTTTTAAAGACATGGAGACCCTCATCATCAATATACCAAAAGAGGACAAGCTTACAATTCTGCATGATTTTAATGCCAGAGTAGGCGCAGACTATAAGACACGGCAGGGAGTCCTTGAGAGGCATGGAGCTGGAAACAACAACAGTCACAGTCACTTATTACTGTTGAAAACACATGCTGTCTCACAAACTTCTCATCACCAACACTGTCCTCCATTTACCTAAACACAATAAACCATCATGGATGCACCCTCACAGAAAACACTGGCATTTAACAGACTACATCATTGTAAAAAAAAAGAGAGAGAGGATGTGAGAGTGTTGGACCAATTATAGACTTATCCACTCCAAACTAAACATTCACATTCAACAAAAGCGGCAGCATCAAGGCAAGACAACTACTAAAGACTTAATGTCAACAGATAAGAGCCTTTCTCCAAGCATTTAATAGTTCTTTGCTAACTTGGAGTAAAAGCCTGGCCAACACACAGCTGGCAATAGTGGAGCAGAAAAGGAGTAGGCAGCTGTCAGAGATCTGGTGTACAGCACATCTTACTCATTTGGACCAGAACGCTCACAAATATTGAGACTGGTTTGACAAAAATGATGGAGAAATACAGAAGTTGATAAATGAAAAAGAAGAATTCCACAGGATTTATGAACAGAATAGCTCATCCATCTCTAAGAAGGCAACATTTAACTCAATCAAAAGTAAAGTGCAAGCAAAACTTGGAAAGATGCAGGATTCTTGGCTCAATAAGAAGGCAAATAAAATTCAGTTTTATGCTGATAGCAACAATCCAAAGTGCTTTTCTAATGCCTTGAAGGTTCTTTATGTGCCAAACACATATGGTACATATCAACTACTCAGTGCTTATAGAGTCATATTTATTAGTGATAAGGACAAGTTCCTGGGGAGATCAACTGAACACTTTCATAGTGTTCTCAACAGACAGTTATCAATCAATGCTGAAGACAAGGATGTCAAGCTGAAGTCAATTCTTCTCTGGGCAAAGTTAAATTGAAGAAGTTCTGAATGCCATTAAGCTCCTCTAGGGTGGCAAAGTGACTGGTGTTGATTCTCTTCCAACTGATATTTACAAGGCAGGGGGTCTACTGCTCATACAAAAGCTGACAGAAATTTTTTGGCTTATAATATGGCAAGAGGAGGTTATCCCCCAGTTCAAGGATGCTTCCGTTACCCATTTCTATGAATAGAAGCGGGTTGTTCCAGGACAACCATGGGAGCCTGGAGGGGGTAGTGGGTGTCTCTTTCTTAAGGAAGTCACTGCCAGCATGATTCTTGTCCCTCTTTAATAGGCTCATTCTTCATCTGGAAGAGGGAGAGCCAGTAAGGCTTCAGAAAGGGCAGAAAAATGGTAGATAGTGTTTGCTACTTGACAATTCTAAGCAAAACAGAGATCTGTACACATTTGCCGATCTAACGAAGGCCTCTAACACTGTCAATCATTAGAGCTTGTAGGAAATCATGGCAAAATGTGGTTGCCCAGAGAAGTTCATCAGTATTGTACACCAGTTTCATAATGGCAGGCTTGCTCTGGTTCTGGATAATGGATGATGCTTTCACACGTTTTCAGTCACCAATGGAAAAAAGCAGGGCCATGTGCTTGCTCCCATGCTTTTTAGCATGATGTTTTCAGCAATGTTTTTGGATACATTCAAAGAAGACAAAAACAGCATCAAGGTCAGCTACCACACTGACAGTAAATTATTTAACCTAAAAAGGCTACACGCCAAGACTAAAGTGAACACAGAGTTGTTGTGCAACCTTCCTTTCACAGATAATTGTGCACTAAATGCAGCTTGTGAGGCTGCGATGCAAAAAGGTATGGATCAACTCTCTGCTACCTGCGCTAATTTTGGCCTAACAATTAACACCAAGAAAACAGAGGTTCTCCACCACCCAGCACCACACACCATCCATATGTGGAAATATCAGTTACAGCAAATGGAGAAATTCTGAATGCTGTGGATAAGTTCACTTACCTTGGCAGTATACTCTTCAGAGCTGTACATATAAATGATCAGGTTGATCTATGCTTTACCAGAGCTAGCTCAGTGTTTGGAAGGTATGGGAGAAAAGAGGTTTTATACACTGTCTACCAAACTGAAGCTCTACAAAGCCACTGTGTTAAACTCATTTGCTATATGCTTGTGAAACCTGAACAGTGTATCAGCACCATGCTAGGAAACTGAATCTTTTCCATTAGATTGTCTTAGGAAGATTCTAAAGATTTCACCTAGCAAGATAAGGTACCAGACACTAAGGTCCTTTCCTGAGCTGAACTGCCAAGCATTGCAACTCGACTGCAGAGAGCACAACTCTGATTGGCTGGCCGCATTGTTTGAATGCCAAACTTATGTTTGCCTAAAAGATTATTTTACGGAGCATTCACGCAAAAAGAGGTCAGAAGAAGAGATGCAAGTACACTCTCAAAATCTCTCTGAAGAACTCTGGAACTGATTGTGAGACATGGGAGACACTGGGACAGGGCCACCCCACATGGTGTACCTGCATCAAAGAAGGTGCTGTACTCTATGAGCAAAGCAGAATTGCGATAGCTCAAAAGAAGAGTGATGCAAAAATTTAGAAACACATCCACTATAAATGTTTACATGGACTGTTAGTACCCAACCTGTGGTAGAGCCTTTCAAGCTCAAACTGATCTGATCAGTCACAGTCGGACACAACATTGAGCCCAACATGGTAAAGTCATTTTGATCCTCTTCAAGAACAAAAGAAAACAACAATTTAATTGAATTGAAAAGAGCATTAAAAGAGGGATTAAAAAAAAGAAGAGGAAAAAATTGGATCTTAGATCATCTCTGTAACAACTGGGGAGTGGCTGAGCAAACTGAGGTAGATAAATGTAACAGAGTACCACACCATATGAATGATGAAGGAGATAATTTCAAAGAATCATGAGTATTATGAAATGAAACACAGTGAAGACAGGAGAACAGTTAAAGGTCAAAAACAATGTAAATAAAAACAACCATGAAAGACTGAAGTACTCTGATCAATGCAATGACCAATCACAAATTCAGAAAAGCTATCATGAAGCATTAAACCCATCACCTGATATATAAGTGATACAGAAAGAGGCATATGTTTCTGGATATTCCTTTGCATAGATTCATTTTGCTTGCCTATCTTTTTCTGTTTTGTTTTTTAAGTCAAAATTCCTTAATTTTTTATTCCTGGTACCACTATCACAATTTACAGGGCAACATACCTGACGTAATGAAAAGATAAAACACAACACATAAAAGACCTTTAATCAATAACTGCATGTTTTACATTAATCAACAACTGCATGTTTTACAAACTGTGTATATAACAATCCTGATAAGACTCATGCTCCTTTGATGGCAGATTTTTAAAGTTCCTCTAATACTTGAGATGATTGTCAAAGGTTTCCTGACAACACATTCTCTTGCTAAAAACCATAGACACCTTCTGATGAGTTTTTATAACCTCTTGACCTATATCCACCATTTCTTCCACCAGATCCAGAACTACTGCCATGGGACTACCTGAGTCTCCTCCACCAGAACTGTCTCCTTTCAAGAGTCCATAAGTTGATTTCTTCTGTCCACTCTAACTTCCAAAATCATTATAATACCTGTTGCCATAACATTTACTATCATCAAATTTTCTCCATCATCATATCTTCCACCACTACCACCACCCAAACCCCCTCTGGTATTGTTGCCAGGATTACTTCCATAGCTGCCACTATCGGCTTTCCACTCAGCCAAACTTTCTTAACTGAGTTTCAATCTTGCCATACTTTTCAAAAAAGTCTCTTAAATATATCCTTTTGTGTCTTATTTAATATCATCAACAAAAACTTTCTTCACCGTTGGAGTACTGGGGTTTTATAGAATTGTCTCTAGAAACTGCTATCTTTGGTTCTACTACATGCCTATCAACCTTAGGTGGCTGAGCACACATTGCTGCACCTACCTCTTCTACACAAGAATAAGTCACAAAGTCAAAGTCTCTGGAATATTTTGTCTCACCACCACACATTTTATGAGATCTCATTCTTCAAAGTGTTGTCTTGAACTATCATCTGTAGATCTGAAGTGCAAGCCATCAATACAGAGTTTTCTTAACTGCTTTGGTTTCTTTGGATCATGAACCTCCTCTTCCCCTAGTGGCAACAATGCCCACAATCAGGCTGAGGTTAGCAGGGCAGATGTTTTAACCTCCATTTTGAGACTGAATTACAACTGCCTTCAACTCTGCCTATGTTATCACAAGATTTTTGATGTTTTGTTTCCTTCAATTTTTAATGGTGAGGTGTACCTAGCAAATAGTGATGCTCTCCCTCCCCCTAAAAGAGAGTCATTTTAACATTTTTTAGATGCAACTAGGTGGTGTAGTGGATAGTATGCCAGGCCTGGAGTCAGGAAGACCCAAGTTTAAATTCAGCCTTGGTTACTAGCAATGTGATCCTGGGCAAGGATTTAACTCTTTTTGCCTCAGTTTCCTCATCTGTAAAATGAGCTGGAAAAGAAAATGGCAAACCACTCCAGCATCTGTGCCAAGAAAAGCCCAAACGGGGTCACAAAGATTCAGACATGACTAAAACGAGTGAACAGTAACAAAAAAAAAAGATGCATAGAAATGAACAGAATTTCAGAAGAAAGCACAGACAAGCAGGGTAGTTTCAAAAGAAACATGAGGAATGATTAAATGCTTTTTAAAAAAAAGCAAATGGTATGTAATGATTCATAGTTTCATTCAAAATCCTCTGTTTTACAACACCTATGGAAATGTGCTTTTTTGGGGGGGCATTTTAAGTTCTGAATTAAAAATAAATGCTAGAATTCTAATCAATGCAATGATCTTCAGAGGAATAAAAATAAAGCAAGGATGACTAGTCTGCTTTATTCTTTTTTGTTATAAGAAAGGTTTCTGGTTTGGGGTTTTTGTTTCTTTGTTTTTGCAAAAAAGGAGAGAAAAACTAGTGATAGTGAGGCCAGAAAAGAAAAGAGAATGACAGGATCCGTGAAATATTTTTTTAAATACACAGAAACGTGTACAAGAAAGTTCAGAGGAAAACAAAGACAAGTGGGAAAGCTTTGGAACTTATGTGCTGAATTTATTACCTTTTTAACTTACAAAAAAAAAAAAAGCTGTGCATAACACAGATTCATTACTTCACGTACAACTCTCTTTTTCTGATGTTCTTTGTCCAAGTTCAGAATAAAAAATATATTAAAATAAAAATAATGTTAACTCCCTGAGAGTTCTCTTTACATTTGGTAGGCACATAGCTGGCATTTGACAAATCTGTGTTGACCCACTGACTAAAGTCCTATCCTGTCATGATTCCAACAAATCAGCCACCTTCTTGAGAACAATTTTAACAAATCCAAGCTGTGCATAAGACTGGTTAATTAATGGTTATGTATTACCTAATGTTTAAAACTTTTCTGAAAAAGAGATTGAACACCCTGCCCTTAATAACCTGCTATAGCCAAGAAAAGACAAAGATGTCAATGTAAGTCATTTAGAAGAATTAAGAACTTAAACAATCCATACTGTTTTAATACAATACCCAGTTATAAAATAATAGAACTGCTACTGTTTTAAGCATGCTGTGGTTCAATACCAAAAAGACTACTGACCCTTTCAAAGTAGCCACCTAGCAGGCTGCATGAATATATTTAGGCAATACAGGCATTTTTTAGAATTTTAGAATTTCCTTCAAAGATAGTTAATGAGCCAAAGAAAACCAATCACATTAATTTATTATATATCTTTTTTATTTTATTACTTTCTTGATTCACCAGATTTAGCTACAAAATGCCTTCTGGCTCTTTAGAAATATCAAATACACTCTTAAGGTTGACAATTTATCACAAAGAAACTATTCAAAACAATGTACCAAAGGCTCTGAAGTCACTTCAAAAAAGGAACTCCAAATCCAGGTCATGACACTTATTATCACACTTCATATATTTTGACAGTACTGAGGGTTTTCATGAGCCCTAATAAATAATTGTGGCAGAAGAGAAGCTGTATCTCTTTAACAGGATGGCAAACTAGAACATCATGGTTTTCAGCACTATAGATATAACTGAGATAAAGGACTAAAACAGCCAGTGGGGCAGATCTTCCAAACAGATTTCTCTAGTTTTCGTTCTGGAAGAATACACACTCCTTTGTACCATTAAGACACCCTATTTGCTACTCTAGAGAACTTCCTGACCATTATACAGGTAATAAGGACGCTTAAGCAGCAGCTACAAAAGGCAGCTCAGCTAAGACTTTAAATTTTAGAATCATATGGGAATGAGGACTATGTTCTTCATCACATTCCTTTTTTATAGCACTACAAGGACTAATTAGGGAATGAACTTTTTTAAGGAGAAATTTTTTGAAATGGAAAATATTCAATTAATTTGATACATATCATTTGATGTCCAGCATATTATAAAAGTTAAGTGTTCAATAGCTACAGTGCCTTTTCTCCTCCAAACTTATAATCACTATTTTATTTACAGTAGTATTTATTTAATATTATTTATTAACAGTAGCATTAATTTATCCTAATAGCAACATAATGGAAGTTGGACATAAGAAAACAAGGAAGCAAAGAGGAAAAAAATAAACTGGATAGAAAGGTGTTCACTTTAACCTTTCCTCATTTCCCTACTACTTCTTCCACTACGTCTCCACTCTTCTGAGGGCCTTTCCAATACTATGATTCTAACGAACAATTTAAGGTCTGATTATATCCTTTCTTCCCTTAGCATTTATAGTAAAGGAGAATAGATTCCTTTGCAAATGGCGAAGCTGTTACTCTACTATAGCTAACATATTCTCCAGTTCAAGCAATAGCCGAGTATTTGCTAAGGATGCCATCTCCCTCCCTAACAAACCCCAAAACTGCCATCTGAGCATTTTGAACAATCTATGAAGCTCAATACCAGCATCGCCAAAAAGGATTTAAATAAAAGATCTATACCAGACTGAATGTAATCTTCCCTACTTTCCTTCCATTTTTATGAGACCATCACCACAGATGATGTGAAATTTCTTTTTAGGTTCTGTTTGTTTAACTCTCTCAAATTTCCTTCTCAATTCTCACTGGCATCCCTTTGCATTGCAGAGCACAAAATTTATCACAGAGCACCATGGGAGAATAACAGATAAGTCTAAAAACACAAATATTAAGGCAGGTAAGATACAGTAGATGAAAAAGAATAACAGAATGGATCTCTCAAGCAAATAGTAAATATAGGCTTTAGTAAGGGGCTGTGGAAAGAACAGACATCTTGGAAGATACATGATTTTAAATATACTTAAACATCATGAAATAATTTTAAGCAACAAGCTCTGCCAGTCCCCTTCTCCAAAAAAAAGGTAAAAAGAACAAAAATGGAAACATCCCATTTCTAACCACATATTTTTGAGTATCCCCACTTTGCTATTACCAGAAAGAGAAAATGATTAGCCAAAGTAATAATAATTATCCTTTCAAGAGAGTTAGGAGCCACATATAAAATGAGGTTGGATTAGAGGCTCTCCAAACTTCCTTCTACTTTTAAATTCTATAGTTCTGTGTGTGGCAGGAGTAGGAAAAGGGCTAATATGTCCTGTCCCTGGAGAGGTTTTTCAAAGCTGACATGGTCTTTTGGGAACCACAAAGTCCAAGAAAGAAAGAAAAAAAAAGAAAAAAAAAAGAAACTAAAAAAAGAAAAAAAAATATTCATGCGGCACTTCTAGGGGATCTTCCATTTGATTCCATTACTCAAAAGCAATTTGTAGGCACCAAGGCTGAACAGACTGATATTTATAAGCTTGTAATACTAAATTTATCAAAAGGCTCACCAAGTAAACAAGCAAATAAAGAAAATATCCAACTTTATCCAGGGAATGATGATACTCACATATTTTGCTTCCAACTTCTTGGCCAACATTTCTACCTCATGCCTCTCTCGATGCTCATCATTAAACAGATCTTCTGAGTGATTGGATTTCTTCTGATGCAGCACAGATGAGAAAAGAAGAAAGAAAAATATTAGTGTAATTTAAACAATGAATTTATATATTCTTCTACATTAGTTATACTGAAAGCTATTCCCTGAAGACTGACAAATCCCAAGCCTTTTAAGTCATGTTTGCTCATAATAAACAATATTCTGAGCAGTATTTTTTTCAGCGTTACTAGGTTTTGGATATTATATTCTGTTATTCTGTGGCTAGGTACTTAGAAAATTCATATTAATGAAATTTTCAAAATAATCCTTTCAATAATCTGATTTAAATTTTTGCAACACAGAAATGATAAAAAGTAGAACTAAAAATTAGTCATGATTTCTGTTTATTACTTTACTAACTAAAAATGAGAATTTTATGTAAGAAAATGCTTCTAAAAGAACATCTATTGATTATTAAATCAATCAGCTTCTCAATTAACTCCACATAAATTATCTACCTCATGGGTTATCTGCACTTAATATTCAATTCCAGGCTATCTCATCCTCTATCAACCAGCAGATCTTTTATACCTTACTTCAAGCCTTCTCAGTCAATGGTACTAAGAAGAACACCCACCAATTTTAATGAGACTGAGTAAAAACAGGAAGGGCAATCTTTTTTTTTTTTAACAAACAACAAGAACAAAATTTATATAACATACTTAAAAACCAAAAGAAAATGGGGTTTTGGTTATTTGTGATTCTGGATTATGTGAAACTGTTCCTTTCTTCTAGTATCAATGAAAGGAACTAACAGTAGTCAAGCTAAAATAAATTTCAACAGCTTTAATTGTTTCTTTTTTTAAAGCAAGTGCCATTCTCTCACAAGCACCTTCTATTTCTCTTAAAGTCTCTATTGTTTGAGTTTGCTCTTCCAACAGTGATATTATAAAGCTTATTTGGCTCCTGAGATGATAATATACAAGAAAGGAGATATTCATGTGAGAAGACACTATTTTTCATTTAACTATAGATAATTTTCTAGAAGAAAATTTTTAAAAGGTAAGAAATTATTTTATTCTTTTGAATAACAAGTCATACATAAAAGAAACTACTTCAATAAAAACAAAACACCAAGATGTATCTGCACATGCACTACTATGTGCAATCTTAGTTGATAGTTCAACAAAGATGAAAAGGCACTCAGAAGGTAGGAAACCATTCATATGAGAATAAACTAAAAAAATTAAGATTCTTCGGATTAGAAGCATAATGGCTGCAAAAAGTGATATGATCAAGTCAATGCCATAAGAATGAAAATATACAAATTGTACAGATGGGCTCCCCAAATTACAGAATAAAAGAACTAGATCTTTCTCCATTTTGAATGAAAATATTTTAGAATCAAATAAAAACAAGTGTCACTTTATTCTTTAGACTGTATATGAAATTCATTAACCAAATGACAGTTAAAAAATAGAAATTGCTTCAAGAAAACAGTTTAAAAAAGTATGTGACAGAAAAGAGGTTGACATATTACTACTCCTTTCAGTAGGGAGACACTGAACTGTAGGTACAGACTACTGCATACACTAAAAGAATTGTTTGCTTTTCAGTTGATGGTTGATTTTGCTTAACTGTTAAAGGAAAGGAGAAACTAAGAGGATAGATGAAAGGTGAGCTAACTACACACAAATCCTATTTAAATATCTTTCCATTACCTTTCCATTTAATTTTCAATTGATCACATTGGAGCAACTTAACTTATTTGAAAATATTTTATTCATATTTTTTGCCTGTACTTCACTGTCATTTCTTCTCACATTTTGTTATTTAAATGTAATATGGTCTCTTTTTTTTCCTGATGAAAGATTTATTTAGTTTTAAAAAATAATACGTGGCAAAGCCATGACATGTTAGGGAAAAGTTATGGATGTCCCAGGCACAATCTTAACCTTCCAAGTTGGAAGTAATAAGGGCATTCACACCACTGTAAAAGACCTGGGTTAGATAAATTATTTGTCTGACCCAATCCAGTATTTCTCATGTACTCTGTTGTTGTTCAGTCATCTTTCAGTCATGTCCAACTCTTTGCAACCCCATTTGGGGTTTTCTTGGCAAAGTTACTGGAGTGGTTTACCATTTCCTTCTCCAGCTCATTTTACAGATAAGACGATGAAGAGAGAGTTAAGTAACTTGTCCAAGGTCACACAACTGGTTAAGTGTCTGAGGCCACATTTGGGCTCATCTTTCTCACACTAGGCCTGGTACTTTATGCACTGTGTCCTCCTAGCTGGTCCCTTTTATACCACCAAATTTTAGTGCAAAAATACAAAGATAAACACATAATTTTTCAGAAGAAACTGAACTGATAAGGCACTTACTCCATCTCCCTCCAGAATTCACAATCATTCTCAACAACAAACTATTAGGAATCTTCACACTGGGTGTTCCATCAGCATCTCAAACTCAAACCTTTCTAGAGGTATTTATATTATTACTATTTGCAAACTGTGTTCTAGTCAAACCATATTAGATGCTCTTCAAATTCAATACTCCATCATCTCCCATTGTGTATCTACACAATCCATCTTCCTCTAGAATACAACTGGAACATATTCACTCAATTCTCAAAATCAAGGCTCAGATTCTTGAAACTGTTGGTACTCCCTCTCTACTTTACATTTATTTACTTCTGTGGATAGGTTATATTCCCCCAATAAAGAATACCTTAATGTCTGAGCTGTTTTTGTCTTCGTACCCTTAACATCAAGGAAAAAGCTCTGCACGTGAGTGTTTAATGTTGGTTGAATTAGTTATAGCAAATCAAGAGAGCACATACTTTTAAAAATATGACTTAGGATTTAATGTACTTTTAAAACAGAGTTTATGATAGAGGATATCATATGAAAAACAGAATTAGCATCTAGATAATTCAGACAATATGATGTCTCTTTTATTATTTCCCTCAAATACAAGGAATCTATGAAGCCATGAGTAAGAGTATGTAAGTTATATAAAGAGACCACTGAAGACAGGTCCAGTATAGCCAGAATCGTAATCACTCAGTACAGACTGATCACTGGCCAAACAAACGACCAACCAGCAGCAGCAGAGGTTTAGCCCTGTTACCACTCTCCTTTGTTTTTCCTACTTTTCTGGCCTCTCCTCAGTCTCCATTCCTGGATTATCATCTACAACCTACCACATAACTAGGGTGTATCCCAAGGACCTTCTTCAAGTAATTTTTAACAAATGACACATCATCTCACCAAAACATATTATATTTCTACTCTGTATCTACTAGGAGAAACAAAAATGTCTATTTTTTTCCCATGCAGACACAATAAACAATTATATTGATGGTACAGAAAAAAATACAAAAAATGCAAAAAAAAATGGATTATCTGCCCTTGATTATATGATAATGATATGACTTTTCAAGACAGCAGAGCTAGCCAGCATATCATACAAGATGTTTTTCCCCTGTACTTCTCATTTACTTTACAATATTCATCAGATAACTATAATTTACTTGATGTCATAAGTATTGTGGTAACTATGGTTCATAATATAACCTCATCTATTTGCTTTCTACTGTAAATCAGCTGCACTTCAGTTTAGTTGGGAAAAAATCCTGAATTTAAACCAGATAAATAACTAAATGTAATACATATTATAATTTTGTAAAAAGAAGTCCTATGAAGTTACTGCATATGTTGAGTAACACAATTATAATAGTTTCTTTTAAAATGGGGGGAGGGGTGTGTGTGATGGGAACTTAGAAATTGAGAACTGTAAGTTTACTTAAATTTGAAAAAACTAAATTGCATTTAATTTTTTTTCCCCAATCTCAGAGCTTCAAAGTTATGTGGGAAAAAAGAGATAATACAATCTGTCAGGCAATTTAAGTAAATCTAAACATGGAAATGATACAAAGCACCATGAAATGGATAAGAGCCCGTAACAGGATCCATGAGACATAGGTTCTAATTCTAGCTCTGCCACCCCCTGTAATTGGGAAAATAATTTGATTTTGCTGGACATAAGTTTTCTCATCTATGAAATAAGAACTCTAAAGGTCCCCCTCAGCTAACATTCTTCTTCAATGTTATGAGTTCAAACTTTTCTGCCTCTAAACCATTCAGAAAGGTTGAACACATTTAGGTAAAAGAATGAAGTACGATAATGAACAATGTTCAAAGAATCAGATTATAAAAAAATACAGCCCAGTAGTATTATTTGGCAGTTATAATAACCTAGTTATGAAAATTCACTTTACTTATTAAGGGAAGTGTAGACTCAAACAATACCCAGGAAGTCCAGTAATGAAGTAAGTTATTGGACCCCAGATTCTGGGCAACCAGTAAACTACATAAATTCTAAATAATCTGGGGTCAATAATTCTTTTTTCACTATTACTAACAGCACTTTATCTCGGATTTTATCAAAGACTGGCAGATGTCCAATGGGCATCTTAAACTCTAATATGACCAAAAGAAAACTCCTATTTTCTCTCAAACCTATCCATTTCTTTTGATGACACCACCATACTTCTGGTTACCCAGGTTCCTAACCCTGAAGTCATCCCTGACTCTTCCTTCTACCTCATATTCCATCAGTTCCCAAATCCTGTCAAACATGCCACCCTTTTGATCTTGTATTCATTCCTTCCTTTGTCTGATTACCACCACCAGGAACACTAGGAAAGTCTCCTAATTGGCTCCCCTGCTTCCCATCTCTTTTATCTCCAATGTATTCTCCACACAACACCCAAACTGATACTTCTGAAGTACAAATCTGACTCGTATCTGTATTATTCTCATATACTTCATGCACCCTCTCTCAATCCAAAAGTTTTCATCTAGGTTAAAATACAAAATCTTCAACCTGCCATTTAAATCCTTATCCACCTTTCCAGTCGTATTTGACATTACTCCACTTTACATAACCTTGGTTTCAGTCAAACTGGCCTCTTAAGCTGTAGTCCATACATGGTATCTTACCTCCTACCTCTGTACAAGGAGGCCCTTATGCACTCACTCTCCCATAAAGCACACTTCAAGGGCTCCACAGCCTGGATGAGGCCTTTCCTGATCCCCTACACTTCAGTTATTAGCCCTGCTATTACTTGATATTTACTTACTTATGCACATGTCATATCAAATCTGGGAAGAATGTAAGTTCCTTGAGGGCAGGGACTGTTTCACCCATAAATATTTGCATTTCTTGTATAATCTTTGTATCTCCAACACCTAGCATAGTGGCTTGGGCAAAACAACACTGAACTTTTTCCACTGAGAAGCCACAGACATAGGATGCTCACAAAACCCACTCACCAAATGCATTAAAAACAAGAGTCTTGGATTTCAAAATGAAATTAGTAAGAAAGGAACTTAAGCTAAGATCACCTGCTAAAAAAAGGTGGGTCAATTACACTTCCCTCCACCCCCTTATCTTTAAATTAATAATTATATATATTCAGCCAAAAGTAACGACGATGATGATGATGGTGAATACCGCATAAAACAGCAGAGAAGACAGGTATCTTCCCACGCCTCCATTGCCAACTAAGCACTTGAGGAACCAAAGACGGTAACTGATAACCTCTCTCACTATTCCCCTAGTCTCTGGGAAATTAGGGGGCTGAACGACGCGCACGACTCCCTCCTTAAATGAAGAACAAGCTTACACACTCCTACACGCAAAAGCCCGAGCCGGCAGCGCTCCGGCTCCGGCCGGGGATGAAGGGAAGGAAAGGTGGCTCAATCGCGCTCCTTTCAGGCTCAGGGGCTTTCTCTCCTTCCCACCGGAAAAAGCTGGGCACCACTTTGTCCGGCCGCAAGCGCGCGGAGGCGGAAGGAGAGGGGCCGCGGTGCCCGGTCCGGGGAGGTGCGGCCGGCAGCCCGGGCAGGCCGGCTGGCCTCCAGGTGGGTGGTCCGCCCCCCGCACGACGGGCATCCCGGCCGCCCCCGCCCGAGCGCAGTCAGGAGAGGAGGCTGGGACGGGAGGAAGGGTGCGGGGAGGGCGCAGGGCGGCTGTCCGATACCCGTTGTTCTCCGCACAGCAGCAGCTCCGGGTAGCTGAACTCCACGCAGCTCTCGTCGGTGGGGTCCTTCAGCACCAGCTCCAGGCGCACCGTCTCCCCGGGGGGCCGCGGCGGCTCGGCGCGGACGGCCGCTTCCCTGGCCGGGGGCGGCGGCGGCGGCGGCGGGGGCGGGGGGAGGTGCAGCTGGGGGGGCGGCGGCGGCGGCGGCGGCGGCGGCGGCTCGGGCCGGGGGGGCTCGCGGGGCTGGGGCGGCTGCTCGGCCCGGCTGCCCTCGCGCGGCGGAGCGGGCGGCTTCTCCGGCGGCGCTCGCGCAGGTTCCGACCGGGGGTGGGCGTCTCGAGGCGCCGGCGGCTCCGGCCCGGACGGCTCGCGGTAAGGCTGCGGCTCGAGGCGCGGGGGCTCCCGCGGGTAATCAGGTTCACGCTCCGGCCCCGGGAAGTCGAGCTCGCGCCGCCTCACGGGTGACAGGCTAATGAACGGCACCCTGCGCGGCTCCGCCATCCTCACCGTCGCCCCTCACGGCTCCGGCCCTCCCCGGGCGGCCGACCTGCCGCGCGCCTCGCCGGCTCGCTGCCTGCCCTTCTGTCCTCCCTTCGCGGCCTCCTCTCCCTGCACCGGCCGCAGCCGCCGCCGCCGTCGCCGTCCCCCGAAAGGAACTCTTCCCCTCTCCCCCCCCACTATGTTCTGAGCGGCTCTACCGCCATCGCTCGGATCGCTGCGGCCGCCATGTTGGATCCCCCACATAAATAGAAGCAGGCCGCTCAGCGGGGGCATGCGCAGAGAGGAGACGCTCACGTCCCCCGTCGTGGCTGTTATTGCTCAGCGTTCCCCTCTCCTCCCAACGGTCAGGAGTCAGGACAGCTCCGCGGAAGTGACGTAAGGCCCGGCGTGTTGCCGAGGCTACGGAGACGCTGCCGCGAGCTCCCGAGAAGGGGAGGGCTCCGAGGGTCCGGAAGATCCTCTCCTCCTGCCCTGTGCCCGAGAGGAAGGAAGAAGGCCGTGGCCGACTGCCCCATCCTGGTACCGACCAAGCGAGCTGAGGACCGGCCAGCCATGGCGCTGGGGCCTCCCGCAGGGCTCTGCGGCCTCCCTTGTGCCTGTCGGCGGTTCAGAGATGCCCTGATAAACCCTACGAAAAAGCCCCGCCATCCACGCGTGTGTCAGCGCCTGCCTATCGCCGAGGTGGAAGTGTTAGCTGCGTGACGGCTCTGGAGAACCAGTAGGAGCGGGACGGGGCAGCGCCTCCTCCTCTCGGCTCAGCCGCGCGCCTGCGCCCCGGGAAGGCCGGAGGGCACGGCCGGGCTGGCTCCGGGGAGCGTCCCCCGAGCGCTGGAGCACGTCTGGTTCTCCGTGGCGGCTGCCTTCCTGCTGTTCTGGGAAGTCTGGGACTTCGCCGGCTTTTCCCTGGTCACGCTAAAATCCGACCAGCCCCTCCCCCCACGTGTGCCCGGTTTCATTGTTCTTTGGGAAGAAACAGCCGGAAGGCGATTTCCCCCTCAGTCATCCGTCTAGAACTAAAGAAGGCATTGAATTGTAGTGGTAAGAATCTTGGATTTGAATTCATCAGTGACCTAGGTTAAGTCTAGCCTCAGTTATTAGCTGTGCCTTGAGTTTCCCATTATATAAAACAGATTTTTTTTTTTTGTGGCATGGAATAGTCAGTAGTGAGTAAATGAAAAAGCATATCCCCTGGACTTAGCCCAGTGCCTAGCACCGAGTAGGAGCTTAATAAATGCTCCTTGACTTGACTATTAACATTTACTATATGACAAGTCCTGAGCTAAGTGCTGGCAGTACAAAAGCAAAGACTGCTCATAAAAGAGCCTACAAGCAAGTCAAGTCAACAGGCATTTATTAAGGGCTGTACTGCGCTAAGCTTACATGCTAACGAATGACCCCATATATTGTACAAAGGAACGTGTTGGCTAGGGGTTAGTTTGTTACAGAGATAGGGAGTGAGACAAGGAGAGTTCATGCAGGACCAGTGTGGCAGGGCTGATTTGATCAGTGTTCTTAGAATTGATCATGGTCTCAGAAATGGTGAGCAGAGTAAACAGGGGAAAGAAACATGTTTTTAGGTAAGAAGTAGAAAAGCTGGCTGGAAGAGTGAAAGAAGTATAGCTAGCTATTTCTTCAAGAACTACCTATTTCTACATTGATAGAGGGAGTTGCTTCATTAAGAATTTCCTAAACCAGTGGTGTTAAACTCATAGAAATAGGATCCACTAAACCTTACATAAGGATCCCTGCTGACTACCTGTTGACTTAGAAAACCACATATTAACTGTGTTCCATTATATTTTTAGTTATTTTGTTAAATATTTCCCAATTGCACTTTAATCTAGTTGAGTGTTGCAGGCTGAAATGTGCTCCTGCCATATCCTGTACCAATGTTATGTCTGATCTAAAATAGAAATGCCTGTAGTAACCCATTGCAAAGTTGTGGTGAGAAACAGATGTGATAATATAAGTACATAAAAGGTAATATAAGTTTCCTAACAAGGAAGACATGGCAGAGAAATTTTAGGGCCATATTGGTAAAGGCCTAGAAAGTTTAAATAGGCCATGAATGTATTAAGAATATAGCAGGTTGAATTGGCCTCTAGAGGCCATCTCATAGAGAATATTTATGTAAGAGTGAATTTGGAACCCCCCACTCAGGTTTTAACTTCATATCTTCACTAGGTGGGAACGTGGTTCAATCAGTCAATAAAAAGACTTAAGACAAGGAGTTCTTAAATTTCTTTGTGTCATGGACCCTCTCTGGCAGTCTGGTGAACCCTCTTCTCAGAACAATGTTTTGAAATGAATAAAATAAAATACAGATATTATTACAAAGGAAACATTATATTGAAATAAAGTTAGTAAGATATTTAAGAAATAAGTTCAAGGATCCCAGGTTAAGAACCCCTGACTTAGACCAAGTGCAGAAGTCTTTGAAAGGCAGTTGATAAAATGAAATGACATCAGACAAGATGTCTAATCTAAAATCTCACAGCTCTACTAAGGAGCCCAGTTAAGAGAATACACTTTATCTAAAGAAAACTTTTTGAGCACCCCATAAATGGGAGCTCTAAGTTGTGTCTTTGCCTGTGCTAAGTTTGAGTCTACTTTTCCCTCATCTCTGTCTGTACTTGTGGCAAAGTATACCATAGAACTTTGAGTAAATGTTTTGTACTAATTGTTTTTCCTTAATAAATGCCCCTGTATTAAAGCTACTCCGGACTGACCTGACTAAATGTTTTTCAACTGATAATCTTGGGAGAGGCACATGGGTGGGGGACTCAAACCCGTGGCATTAGAGAATAAGACCCCAACCCCTCAAAGGAATCCCTATGACCCTGGAAGAGTGCTATGCAGAACTGCTCAATACATTAGAATGGCCATTGCCAGTTCCTCTTGACTGTATGGAATTTATGGGGCCTGCTTCTGGTCATGTGGTAACCTAGTGAGGAAATTATTATTTTTTTTTAATATAACAACAGCAAAACTTGAATGGTCCCTTGGTTCTCTCCCCCCTTATGAATGGATGAATTAAATGAATGAAAAAGTAATTGTAGAAAACTGAAAACATTAATTTTTTAAAAATGAATGAAAAAGTATTTGTTAATTACTTATTACATGTCAAGCATTGTAATAAGCATGGAGATACAAACAGAAAAAGCTAGACAGTTTCCTGCTTACACTCTGATTGGAAGAGACAAGAAAAGTTCAGCTTCCTGACATTTGTAAAAAGACCTGGAAGTCCTAAGCATTTACCTGGAGTGTAGATACTAAGTTTGGAGGTCTGTAAGTTTACTTAAGTGGTTAAGATGGCAGTAGGGCCTAGAAGCACGTGATAAGTCCTAGAGGATCTTAGGAGGTGGCAGATTAGATAGTATAAGATCTGGTAGCCCTCCATCTCATCACAAGGAATGAAGGTGCTGATTTCCATCTCATTCAAAATGCATGATCAGTCAAGCAGCCTAGGCAACAAGGAAGATAAAGGCTTAGGGTACTTTTAATGTTGATCATCGCTGGTAGGTTTTGGAACAGCCTAGCCAGGGAAGTAAGGAAAGGAGACTAGGGGAGAAGAGGATAGAGGATATTGCAATAATGGTGGCTCCTCCTACTTTCTGACCTTCTAGGGTAACTTCTATGACACAAGGCCAAGGGAAGGGGCAAAGGGACAAGACAAAGGAGGTAGTGGCTTTTCCCATTAACCTAACAATCTGGTTTGGGTTCTACAATTGAGGCGGGGGAACAGGGTGCTGTGTCTATAAAAAGAAGAGACAGATTCCAGGCTAGTCTCTCTTTGATTCTGAAAGTGGCATCATATAAGATTTCCAGTGAGGGATGAGAAAGGACTGGCCATGAGGACATGCCTAGAGGTAAGCCTGAACTTGGGTTTGGATCATCTTTATTGTGTTTTTTCTCAGTAAGTGAAAGAGTATTTCCATACCTGCTTCACGATGTATATAATACAGCCTTTTATTCCACCCATTTGAGAAGACCCTAGACATGAGTCACAGCCTAAGGTAAAATCAGCCATCTTCAGGGTAACAGGATGGGAGTTTAATGTGCTGAAAGGGTATGAAAACTAGCAAGCTAGCCTCCCTCACATTAGAGCTCTAGTTTCCCCAAAGCCCATTCCTCTTCCTAATTTTCATATTACTTTGAGGGCATCACCATCCTCTTATCAGTCACCTAGGCTTGCAACTTAGATGTCTTCCTTGACTCCCCACCTTCACCCTCCAAACTAATCTGTCAATATGTTCTATCTTCTCCACTTGTATATCACCTCTTCTGTCTTGTGTATTACCCCTTTTCTCTATCAGTCTTCTCATACCCTAGTCTCCTCCACATTCTACAAAATCCAGTGACACTGGCTACCTTGCTTTCCCTCCCACAAGACACTCCGTTTATTATCTCTAGGCACATTCTGTGACTGTTTCCTACCCTTGGAATTTTCTCCCTCCTCATCCTAATCTCCAAGCCTTCCTAGCTTCCTTTAAGTCCCAGCTGAAATCCTGCCTTCTAGAAGCCTTTCCTGTTCCCCTTTAATACTACTACTACCTTCCCTCTGCTACTGCAATTTATGGTGCTCTGATACCAGGTGTCAGTATTATGACATAGTCATTAAAGCTAACAATGCTCATATTTATATAGCACTTTAATGTTCACAAAATGCTTTTCTTTTAAGAACCTGATGAGATAGATGGTATGTTTTATTATCCCCACGTTTGAATGAGAAATTGAAGTGTAGAGGTCATGTAACTTGCCTAAGGTCATGTAACTAGTAGGTTCAGAACAGATGTGACTACTAGGTTCAGAACAGTGATATGTCTTTTGCCTTTATAGAGGGCAGAAATTGGACTTTGGGGGCTTCCTTCCCTCTCAACTCCCTGAACAAGACACCATTAGGGAGGGAGAGCCAAGACGGCAGAGTAGAAAGACTCACCTATGCTAGCTCCGAACCCACATCCCATGGATTTCCTTTAAAAAGAACTCCTGACAAATTCTGGAACAGTGGAAGCCACGCAGCAACACAGTGAAGGAGATTTCCGTTCACAGAGAGCCCTGAAAAACCGAACCCAAAGGTCCATCGCGCCCTGGACAGGAGCGGAGCCGCACGGCACTGAGAGGAGCGAGCAGATCCGAGCAGGCTTCAGGGACAGAATCTCCAGCGGCCGCAAAGGTCCCTCCACCCACAGACTCACAGATCATTGAGAGATGGGCTGAGAGGGGAGCGGGGTATCTCCGGGACTCAGACCCCCTCGGGAGGCAGCAGCAGAGGCAGCAGGAGGCCAGAGGCTCCCAGAGCAGGCAGCAGCTCCATTACAGAAGGTCTCTGTGTAAACCCCCTGAGGGAACTGAGCCTGGGAGGTGGCCGTGCCCCCACCTAAGCACCAGAAATTAAGCTCCCATTGAGCCAGGCCTGCCGCCAAAAGCCCTGAGGCTGGGGAGCAGCATCTGAATCTCAGACCCCAAACAACTAGCTGGGCAGACCTAGGCCAGGGGTGGAGAGGACTCTCAGAAGTCAAGTAACTGGCTGGGAAAATGCCCAAAAAAGGGAAAAAAAATAAGACCATAGAAGGTTATTTTCTTGGTGAACAAATGATTC
>JAQQSK010000030.1:45450-90999 GCA_028658325.1 Potorous gilbertii
CGTTTTTCATGCTTTTCTTGCATCTCTCTCATTTCTTTTTCCTCCACCTGTCTAACTTGATTTTCAAAATCCTTTTCGAGCTCTTCCATGGCCTGAGCCCATGGGATACCTATTTCAGATGTTTGGGATACAGAGGCCTTGACTCCTATGTCTTTACCTGATGGTAAGCAGTTTTCTTCCTTGTCAGAGAGGAAGGTTGGAATCATTTGTTCACCAAGAAAATAACCTTCTATGGTCTTATTTTTTTTCCCTTTTTTGGGCATTTTCCCAGCCAGTTACTTGACTTCTGAGAGTCCTCTCCACCCCTGGCCTAGGTCTGCCCAGCTAGTTGTTTGGGGTCTGAGATTCAGATGCTGCTCCCCAGCCTCAGGGCTTTTGGCGGCAGGCCTGGCTCAATGGGAGCTTAATTTCTGGTGCTTAGGTGGGGGCACGGCCACCTCCCAGGCTCAGTTCCCTCAGGGGGTTTACACAGAGACCTTCTGTAATGGAGCTGCTGCCTGCTCTGGGAGCCTCTGGCCTCCTGCTGCCTCTGCTGCTGCCTCCCGAGGGGGTCTGAGTCCCGGAGATACCCCGCTCCCCTCTCAGCCCATCTCTCAATGATCTGTGAGTCTGTGGGTGGAGGGACCTTTGCGGCCGCTGGAGATTCTGTCCCTGAAGCCTGCTCGGATCTGCTCGCTCCTCTCAGTGCCGTGCGGCTCCGCTCCTGTCCAGGGCGCGATGGACCTTTGGGTTCGGTTTTTCAGGGCTCTCTGTGAACGGAAATCTCCTTCACTGTGTTGCTGCGTGGCTTCCACTGTTCCAGAATTTGTCAGGAGTTCTTTTTAAAGGAAATCCATGGGATGTGGGTTCGGAGCTAGCATAGGTGAGTCTTTCTACTCTGCCGTCTTGGCTCTCCCTCCCTAATGGTGTCTTGTTCAGGGAGTTGAGAGGGAAGGAAGCCCCCAAAGTCCAATTTCTGCCCTCTATAAAGGCAAAAGACATATCACTGTTCTGAACCTAGTAGTCACATCTGTTCTGAACCTACTAGTTACATGACCTTAGGCAAGTTACATGACCTCTACACTTCAATTTCTCATTCAAACGTGGGGATAATAAAACATACCATCTATCTCATCAGGTTCTTAAAAGAAAAGCATTTTGTGAACATTAAAGTGCTATATAAATATGAGCATTGTTAGCTTTAATGACTATGTCATAATACTGACACCTGGTATCAGAGCACCATAAATTGCAGTAGCAGAGGGAAGGTAGTAGTAGTATTAAAGGGGAACAGGAAAGGCTTCTAGAAGGCAGGATTTCAGCTGGGACTTAAAGGAAGCTAGGAAGGCTTGGAGATTAGGATGAGGAGGGAGAAAATTCCAAGGGTAGGAAACAGTCACAGAATGTGCCTAGAGATAATAAACGGAGTGTCTTGTGGGAGGGAAAGCAAGGTAGCCAGTGTCACTGGATTTTGTAGAATGTGGAGGAGACTAGGGTATGAGAAGACTGATAGAGAAAAGGGGTAATACACAAGACAGAAGAGGTGATATACAAGTGGAGAAGATAGAACATATTGACAGATTAGTTTGGAGGGTGAAGGTGGGGAGTCAAGGAAGACATCTAAGTTGCAAGCCTAGGTGACTGATAAGAGGATGGTGATGCCCTCAAAGTAATATGAAAATTAGGAAGAGGAATGGGCTTTGGGGAAACTAGAGCTCTAATGTGAGGGAGGCTAGCTTGCTAGTTTTCATACCCTTTCAGCACATTAAACTCCCATCCTGTTACCCTGAAGATGGCTGATTTTACCTTAGGCTGTGACTCATGTCTAGGGTCTTCTCAAATGGGTGGAATAAAAGGCTGTATTATATACATCGTGAAGCAGGTATGGAAATACTCTTTCACTTACTGAGAAAAAACACAATAAAGATGATCCAAACCCAAGTTCAGGCTTACCTCTAGGCATGTCCTCATGGCCAGTCCTTTCTCATC
Source organism: Potorous gilbertii (assembly GCA_028658325.1). Taxonomy (NCBI): domain Eukaryota; kingdom Metazoa; phylum Chordata; class Mammalia; order Diprotodontia; family Potoroidae; genus Potorous; species Potorous gilbertii. The sequence goes on from JAQQSK010000030.1 coordinate 47,419, forward strand.
CCTCACTGGAAATCTTATATGATGCCACTTTCAGAATCAAAGAGAGACTAGCCTGGAATCTGTCTCTTCTTTTTATAGACACAGCACCCTGTTCCCCCGCCTCAATTGTAGAACCCAAACCAGATTGTTAGGTTAATGGGAAAAGCCACTACCTCCTTTGTCTTGTCCCTTTGCCCCTTCCCTTGGCCTTGTGTCATAGAAGTTACCCTAGAAGGTCAGAAAGTAGGAGGAGCCACCATTATTGCAATATCCTCTATCCTCTTCTCCCCTAGTCTCCTTTCCTTACTTCCCTGGCTAGGCTGTTCCAAAACCTACCAGCGATGATCAACATTAAAAGTACCCTAAGCCTTTATCTTCCTTGTTGCCTAGGCTGCTTGACTGATCATGCATTTTGAATGAGATGGAAATCAGCACCTTCATTCCTTGTGATGAGATGGAGGGCTACCAGATCTTATACTATCTAATCTGCCACCTCCTAAGATCCTCTAGGACTTATCACGTGCTTCTAGGCCCTACTGCCATCTTAACCACTTAAGTAAACTTACAGACCTCCAAACTTAGTATCTACACTCCAGGTAAATGCTTAGGACTTCCAGGTCTTTTTACAAATGTCAGGAAGCTGAACTTTTCTTGTCTCTTCCAATCAGAGTGTAAGCAGGAAACTGTCTAGCTTTTTCTGTTTGTATCTCCATGCTTATTACAATGCTTGACATGTAATAAGTAATTAACAAATACTTTTTCATTCATTTTTAAAAAATTAATGTTTTCAGTTTTCTACAATTACTTTTTCATTCATTTAATTCATCCATTCATAAGGGGGGAGAGAACCAAGGGACCATTCAAGTTTTGCTGTTGTTATATTAAAAAAAAATAATAATTTCCTCACTAGGTTACCACATGACCAGAAGCAGGCCCCATAAATTCCATACAGTCAAGAGGAACTGGCAATGGCCATTCTAATGTATTGAGCAGTTCTGCATAGCACTCTTCCAGGGTCATAGGGATTCCTTTGAGGGGTTGGGGTCTTATTCTCTAATGCCACGGGTTTGAGTCCCCCACCCATGTGCCTCTCCCAAGATTATCAGTTGAAAAACATTTAGTCAGGTCAGTCCGGAGTAGCTTTAATACAGGGGCATTTATTAAGGAAAAACAATTAGTACAAAACATTTACTCAAAGTTCTATGGTATACTTTGCCACAAGTACAGACAGAGATGAGGGAAAAGTAGACTCAAACTTAGCACAGGCAAAGACACAACTTAGAGCTCCCATTTATGGGGTGCTCAAAAAGTTTTCTTTAGATAAAGTGTATTCTCTTAACTGGGCTCCTTAGTAGAGCTGTGAGATTTTAGATTAGACATCTTGTCTGATGTCATTTCATTTTATCAACTGCCTTTCAAAGACTTCTGCACTTGGTCTAAGTCAGGGGTTCTTAACCTGGGATCCTTGAACTTATTTCTTAAATATCTTACTAACTTTATTTCAATATAATGTTTCCTTTGTAATAATATCTGTATTTTATTTTATTCATTTCAAAACATTGTTCTGAGAAGAGGGTTCACCAGACTGCCAGAGAGGGTCCATGACACAAAGAAATTTAAGAACTCCTTGTCTTAAGTCTTTTTATTGACTGATTGAACCACGTTCCCACCTAGTGAAGATATGAAGTTAAAACCTGAGTGGGGGGTTCCAAATTCACTCTTACATAAATATTCTCTATGAGATGGCCTCTAGAGGCCAATTCAACCTGCTATATTCTTAATACATTCATGGCCTATTTAAACTTTCTAGGCCTTTACCAATATGGCCCTAAAATTTCTCTGCCATGTCTTCCTTGTTAGGAAACTTATATTACCTTTTATGTACTTATATTATCACATCTGTTTCTCACCACAACTTTGCAATGGGTTACTACAGGCATTTCTATTTTAGATCAGACATAACATTGGTACAGGATATGGCAGGAGCACATTTCAGCCTGCAACACTCAACTAGATTAAAGTGCAATTGGGAAATATTTAACAAAATAACTAAAAATATAATGGAACACAGTTAATATGTGGTTTTCTAAGTCAACAGGTAGTCAGCAGGGATCCTTATGTAAGGTTTAGTGGATCCTATTTCTATGAGTTTAACACCACTGGTTTAGGAAATTCTTAATGAAGCAACTCCCTCTATCAATGTAGAAATAGGTAGTTCTTGAAGAAATAGCTAGCTATACTTCTTTCACTCTTCCAGCCAGCTTTTCTACTTCTTACCTAAAAACATGTTTCTTTCCCCTGTTTACTCTGCTCACCATTTCTGAGACCATGATCAATTCTAAGAACACTGATCAAATCAGCCCTGCCACACTGGTCCTGCATGAACTCTCCTTGTCTCACTCCCTATCTCTGTAACAAACTAACCCCTAGCCAACACGTTCCTTTGTACAATATATGGGGTCATTCGTTAGCATGTAAGCTTAGCGCAGTACAGCCCTTAATAAATGCCTGTTGACTTGACTTGCTTGTAGGCTCTTTTATGAGCAGTCTTTGCTTTTGTACTGCCAGCACTTAGCTCAGGACTTGTCATATAGTAAATGTTAATAGTCAAGTCAAGGAGCATTTATTAAGCTCCTACTCGGTGCTAGGCACTGGGCTAAGTCCAGGGGATATGCTTTTTCATTTACTCACTACTGACTATTCCATGCCACAAAAAAAAAAAATCTGTTTTATATAATGGGAAACTCAAGGCACAGCTAATAACTGAGGCTAGACTTAACCTAGGTCACTGATGAATTCAAATCCAAGATTCTTACCACTACAATTCAATGCCTTCTTTAGTTCTAGACGGATGACTGAGGGGGAAATCGCCTTCCGGCTGTTTCTTCCCAAAGAACAATGAAACCGGGCACACGTGGGGGGAGGGGCTGGTCGGATTTTAGCGTGACCAGGGAAAAGCCGGCGAAGTCCCAGACTTCCCAGAACAGCAGGAAGGCAGCCGCCACGGAGAACCAGACGTGCTCCAGCGCTCGGGGGACGCTCCCCGGAGCCAGCCCGGCCGTGCCCTCCGGCCTTCCCGGGGCGCAGGCGCGCGGCTGAGCCGAGAGGAGGAGGCGCTGCCCCGTCCCGCTCCTACTGGTTCTCCAGAGCCGTCACGCAGCTAACACTTCCACCTCGGCGATAGGCAGGCGCTGACACACGCGTGGATGGCGGGGCTTTTTCGTAGGGTTTATCAGGGCATCTCTGAACCGCCGACAGGCACAAGGGAGGCCGCAGAGCCCTGCGGGAGGCCCCAGCGCCATGGCTGGCCGGTCCTCAGCTCGCTTGGTCGGTACCAGGATGGGGCAGTCGGCCACGGCCTTCTTCCTTCCTCTCGGGCACAGGGCAGGAGGAGAGGATCTTCCGGACCCTCGGAGCCCTCCCCTTCTCGGGAGCTCGCGGCAGCGTCTCCGTAGCCTCGGCAACACGCCGGGCCTTACGTCACTTCCGCGGAGCTGTCCTGACTCCTGACCGTTGGGAGGAGAGGGGAACGCTGAGCAATAACAGCCACGACGGGGGACGTGAGCGTCTCCTCTCTGCGCATGCCCCCGCTGAGCGGCCTGCTTCTATTTATGTGGGGGATCCAACATGGCGGCCGCAGCGATCCGAGCGATGGCGGTAGAGCCGCTCAGAACATAGTGGGGGGGGAGAGGGGAAGAGTTCCTTTCGGGGGACGGCGACGGCGGCGGCGGCTGCGGCCGGTGCAGGGAGAGGAGGCCGCGAAGGGAGGACAGAAGGGCAGGCAGCGAGCCGGCGAGGCGCGCGGCAGGTCGGCCGCCCGGGGAGGGCCGGAGCCGTGAGGGGCGACGGTGAGGATGGCGGAGCCGCGCAGGGTGCCGTTCATTAGCCTGTCACCCGTGAGGCGGCGCGAGCTCGACTTCCCGGGGCCGGAGCGTGAACCTGATTACCCGCGGGAGCCCCCGCGCCTCGAGCCGCAGCCTTACCGCGAGCCGTCCGGGCCGGAGCCGCCGGCGCCTCGAGACGCCCACCCCCGGTCGGAACCTGCGCGAGCGCCGCCGGAGAAGCCGCCCGCTCCGCCGCGCGAGGGCAGCCGGGCCGAGCAGCCGCCCCAGCCCCGCGAGCCCCCCCGGCCCGAGCCGCCGCCGCCGCCGCCGCCGCCGCCGCCCCCCCAGCTGCACCTCCCCCCGCCCCCGCCGCCGCCGCCGCCGCCCCCGGCCAGGGAAGCGGCCGTCCGCGCCGAGCCGCCGCGGCCCCCCGGGGAGACGGTGCGCCTGGAGCTGGTGCTGAAGGACCCCACCGACGAGAGCTGCGTGGAGTTCAGCTACCCGGAGCTGCTGCTGTGCGGAGAACAACGGGTATCGGACAGCCGCCCTGCGCCCTCCCCGCACCCTTCCTCCCGTCCCAGCCTCCTCTCCTGACTGCGCTCGGGCGGGGGCGGCCGGGATGCCCGTCGTGCGGGGGGCGGACCACCCACCTGGAGGCCAGCCGGCCTGCCCGGGCTGCCGGCCGCACCTCCCCGGACCGGGCACCGCGGCCCCTCTCCTTCCGCCTCCGCGCGCTTGCGGCCGGACAAAGTGGTGCCCAGCTTTTTCCGGTGGGAAGGAGAGAAAGCCCCTGAGCCTGAAAGGAGCGCGATTGAGCCACCTTTCCTTCCCTTCATCCCCGGCCGGAGCCGGAGCGCTGCCGGCTCGGGCTTTTGCGTGTAGGAGTGTGTAAGCTTGTTCTTCATTTAAGGAGGGAGTCGTGCGCGTCGTTCAGCCCCCTAATTTCCCAGAGACTAGGGGAATAGTGAGAGAGGTTATCAGTTACCGTCTTTGGTTCCTCAAGTGCTTAGTTGGCAATGGAGGCGTGGGAAGATACCTGTCTTCTCTGCTGTTTTATGCGGTATTCACCATCATCATCATCGTCGTTACTTTTGGCTGAATATATATAATTATTAATTTAAAGATAAGGGGGTGGAGGGAAGTGTAATTGACCCACCTTTTTTTAGCAGGTGATCTTAGCTTAAGTTCCTTTCTTACTAATTTCATTTTGAAATCCAAGACTCTTGTTTTTAATGCATTTGGTGAGTGGGTTTTGTGAGCATCCTATGTCTGTGGCTTCTCAGTGGAAAAAGTTCAGTGTTGTTTTGCCCAAGCCACTATGCTAGGTGTTGGAGATACAAAGATTATACAAGAAATGCAAATATTTATGGGTGAAACAGTCCCTGCCCTCAAGGAACTTACATTCTTCCCAGATTTGATATGACATGTGCATAAGTAAGTAAATATCAAGTAATAGCAGGGCTAATAACTGAAGTGTAGGGGATCAGGAAAGGCCTCATCCAGGCTGTGGAGCCCTTGAAGTGTGCTTTATGGGAGAGTGAGTGCATAAGGGCCTCCTTGTACAGAGGTAGGAGGTAAGATACCATGTATGGACTACAGCTTAAGAGGCCAGTTTGACTGAAACCAAGGTTATGTAAAGTGGAGTAATGTCAAATACGACTGGAAAGGTGGATAAGGATTTAAATGGCAGGTTGAAGATTTTGTATTTTAACCTAGATGAAAACTTTTGGATTGAGAGAGGGTGCATGAAGTATATGAGAATAATACAGATACGAGTCAGATTTGTACTTCAGAAGTATCAGTTTGGGTGTTGTGTGGAGAATACATTGGAGATAAAAGAGATGGGAAGCAGGGGAGCCAATTAGGAGACTTTCCTAGTGTTCCTGGTGGTGGTAATCAGACAAAGGAAGGAATGAATACAAGATCAAAAGGGTGGCATGTTTGACAGGATTTGGGAACTGATGGAATATGAGGTAGAAGGAAGAGTCAGGGATGACTTCAGGGTTAGGAACCTGGGTAACCAGAAGTATGGTGGTGTCATCAAAAGAAATGGATAGGTTTGAGAGAAAATAGGAGTTTTCTTTTGGTCATATTAGAGTTTAAGATGCCCATTGGACATCTGCCAGTCTTTGATAAAATCCGAGATAAAGTGCTGTTAGTAATAGTGAAAAAAGAATTATTGACCCCAGATTATTTAGAATTTATGTAGTTTACTGGTTGCCCAGAATCTGGGGTCCAATAACTTACTTCATTACTGGACTTCCTGGGTATTGTTTGAGTCTACACTTCCCTTAATAAGTAAAGTGAATTTTCATAACTAGGTTATTATAACTGCCAAATAATACTACTGGGCTGTATTTTTTTATAATCTGATTCTTTGAACATTGTTCATTATCGTACTTCATTCTTTTACCTAAATGTGTTCAACCTTTCTGAATGGTTTAGAGGCAGAAAAGTTTGAACTCATAACATTGAAGAAGAATGTTAGCTGAGGGGGACCTTTAGAGTTCTTATTTCATAGATGAGAAAACTTATGTCCAGCAAAATCAAATTATTTTCCCAATTACAGGGGGTGGCAGAGCTAGAATTAGAACCTATGTCTCATGGATCCTGTTACGGGCTCTTATCCATTTCATGGTGCTTTGTATCATTTCCATGTTTAGATTTACTTAAATTGCCTGACAGATTGTATTATCTCTTTTTTCCCACATAACTTTGAAGCTCTGAGATTGGGGAAAAAAAATTAAATGCAATTTAGTTTTTTCAAATTTAAGTAAACTTACAGTTCTCAATTTCTAAGTTCCCATCACACACACCCCTCCCCCCATTTTAAAAGAAACTATTATAATTGTGTTACTCAACATATGCAGTAACTTCATAGGACTTCTTTTTACAAAATTATAATATGTATTACATTTAGTTATTTATCTGGTTTAAATTCAGGATTTTTTCCCAACTAAACTGAAGTGCAGCTGATTTACAGTAGAAAGCAAATAGATGAGGTTATATTATGAACCATAGTTACCACAATACTTATGACATCAAGTAAATTATAGTTATCTGATGAATATTGTAAAGTAAATGAGAAGTACAGGGGAAAAACATCTTGTATGATATGCTGGCTAGCTCTGCTGTCTTGAAAAGTCATATCATTATCATATAATCAAGGGCAGATAATCCATTTTTTTTTGCATTTTTTGTATTTTTTTCTGTACCATCAATATAATTGTTTATTGTGTCTGCATGGGAAAAAAATAGACATTTTTGTTTCTCCTAGTAGATACAGAGTAGAAATATAATATGTTTTGGTGAGATGATGTGTCATTTGTTAAAAATTACTTGAAGAAGGTCCTTGGGATACACCCTAGTTATGTGGTAGGTTGTAGATGATAATCCAGGAATGGAGACTGAGGAGAGGCCAGAAAAGTAGGAAAAACAAAGGAGAGTGGTAACAGGGCTAAACCTCTGCTGCTGCTGGTTGGTCGTTTGTTTGGCCAGTGATCAGTCTGTACTGAGTGATTACGATTCTGGCTATACTGGACCTGTCTTCAGTGGTCTCTTTATATAACTTACATACTCTTACTCATGGCTTCATAGATTCCTTGTATTTGAGGGAAATAATAAAAGAGACATCATATTGTCTGAATTATCTAGATGCTAATTCTGTTTTTCATATGATATCCTCTATCATAAACTCTGTTTTAAAAGTACATTAAATCCTAAGTCATATTTTTAAAAGTATGTGCTCTCTTGATTTGCTATAACTAATTCAACCAACATTAAACACTCACGTGCAGAGCTTTTTCCTTGATGTTAAGGGTACGAAGACAAAAACAGCTCAGACATTAAGGTATTCTTTATTGGGGGAATATAACCTATCCACAGAAGTAAATAAATGTAAAGTAGAGAGGGAGTACCAACAGTTTCAAGAATCTGAGCCTTGATTTTGAGAATTGAGTGAATATGTTCCAGTTGTATTCTAGAGGAAGATGGATTGTGTAGATACACAATGGGAGATGATGGAGTATTGAATTTGAAGAGCATCTAATATGGTTTGACTAGAACACAGTTTGCAAATAGTAATAATATAAATACCTCTAGAAAGGTTTGAGTTTGAGATGCTGATGGAACACCCAGTGTGAAGATTCCTAATAGTTTGTTGTTGAGAATGATTGTGAATTCTGGAGGGAGATGGAGTAAGTGCCTTATCAGTTCAGTTTCTTCTGAAAAATTATGTGTTTATCTTTGTATTTTTGCACTAAAATTTGGTGGTATAAAAGGGACCAGCTAGGAGGACACAGTGCATAAAGTACCAGGCCTAGTGTGAGAAAGATGAGCCCAAATGTGGCCTCAGACACTTAACCAGTTGTGTGACCTTGGACAAGTTACTTAACTCTCTCTTCATCGTCTTATCTGTAAAATGAGCTGGAGAAGGAAATGGTAAACCACTCCAGTAACTTTGCCAAGAAAACCCCAAATGGGGTTGCAAAGAGTTGGACATGACTGAAAGATGACTGAACAACAACAGAGTACATGAGAAATACTGGATTGGGTCAGACAAATAATTTATCTAACCCAGGTCTTTTACAGTGGTGTGAATGCCCTTATTACTTCCAACTTGGAAGGTTAAGATTGTGCCTGGGACATCCATAACTTTTCCCTAACATGTCATGGCTTTGCCACGTATTATTTTTTAAAACTAAATAAATCTTTCATCAGGAAAAAAAAGAGACCATATTACATTTAAATAACAAAATGTGAGAAGAAATGACAGTGAAGTACAGGCAAAAAATATGAATAAAATATTTTCAAATAAGTTAAGTTGCTCCAATGTGATCAATTGAAAATTAAATGGAAAGGTAATGGAAAGATATTTAAATAGGATTTGTGTGTAGTTAGCTCACCTTTCATCTATCCTCTTAGTTTCTCCTTTCCTTTAACAGTTAAGCAAAATCAACCATCAACTGAAAAGCAAACAATTCTTTTAGTGTATGCAGTAGTCTGTACCTACAGTTCAGTGTCTCCCTACTGAAAGGAGTAGTAATATGTCAACCTCTTTTCTGTCACATACTTTTTTAAACTGTTTTCTTGAAGCAATTTCTATTTTTTAACTGTCATTTGGTTAATGAATTTCATATACAGTCTAAAGAATAAAGTGACACTTGTTTTTATTTGATTCTAAAATATTTTCATTCAAAATGGAGAAAGATCTAGTTCTTTTATTCTGTAATTTGGGGAGCCCATCTGTACAATTTGTATATTTTCATTCTTATGGCATTGACTTGATCATATCACTTTTTGCAGCCATTATGCTTCTAATCCGAAGAATCTTAATTTTTTTAGTTTATTCTCATATGAATGGTTTCCTACCTTCTGAGTGCCTTTTCATCTTTGTTGAACTATCAACTAAGATTGCACATAGTAGTGCATGTGCAGATACATCTTGGTGTTTTGTTTTTATTGAAGTAGTTTCTTTTATGTATGACTTGTTATTCAAAAGAATAAAATAATTTCTTACCTTTTAAAAATTTTCTTCTAGAAAATTATCTATAGTTAAATGAAAAATAGTGTCTTCTCACATGAATATCTCCTTTCTTGTATATTATCATCTCAGGAGCCAAATAAGCTTTATAATATCACTGTTGGAAGAGCAAACTCAAACAATAGAGACTTTAAGAGAAATAGAAGGTGCTTGTGAGAGAATGGCACTTGCTTTAAAAAAAGAAACAATTAAAGCTGTTGAAATTTATTTTAGCTTGACTACTGTTAGTTCCTTTCATTGATACTAGAAGAAAGGAACAGTTTCACATAATCCAGAATCACAAATAACCAAAACCCCATTTTCTTTTGGTTTTTAAGTATGTTATATAAATTTTGTTCTTGTTGTTTGTTAAAAAAAAAAAAGATTGCCCTTCCTGTTTTTACTCAGTCTCATTAAAATTGGTGGGTGTTCTTCTTAGTACCATTGACTGAGAAGGCTTGAAGTAAGGTATAAAAGATCTGCTGGTTGATAGAGGATGAGATAGCCTGGAATTGAATATTAAGTGCAGATAACCCATGAGGTAGATAATTTATGTGGAGTTAATTGAGAAGCTGATTGATTTAATAATCAATAGATGTTCTTTTAGAAGCATTTTCTTACATAAAATTCTCATTTTTAGTTAGTAAAGTAATAAACAGAAATCATGACTAATTTTTAGTTCTACTTTTTATCATTTCTGTGTTGCAAAAATTTAAATCAGATTATTGAAAGGATTATTTTGAAAATTTCATTAATATGAATTTTCTAAGTACCTAGCCACAGAATAACAGAATATAATATCCAAAACCTAGTAACGCTGAAAAAAATACTGCTCAGAATATTGTTTATTATGAGCAAACATGACTTAAAAGGCTTGGGATTTGTCAGTCTTCAGGGAATAGCTTTCAGTATAACTAATGTAGAAGAATATATAAATTCATTGTTTAAATTACACTAATATTTTTCTTTCTTCTTTTCTCATCTGTGCTGCATCAGAAGAAATCCAATCACTCAGAAGATCTGTTTAATGATGAGCATCGAGAGAGGCATGAGGTAGAAATGTTGGCCAAGAAGTTGGAAGCAAAATATGTGAGTATCATCATTCCCTGGATAAAGTTGGATATTTTCTTTATTTGCTTGTTTACTTGGTGAGCCTTTTGATAAATTTAGTATTACAAGCTTATAAATATCAGTCTGTTCAGCCTTGGTGCCTACAAATTGCTTTTGAGTAATGGAATCAAATGGAAGATCCCCTAGAAGTGCCGCATGAATATTTTTTTTTCTTTTTTTAGTTTCTTTTTTTTTTCTTTTTTTTTCTTTCTTTCTTGGACTTTGTGGTTCCCAAAAGACCATGTCAGCTTTGAAAAACCTCTCCAGGGACAGGACATATTAGCCCTTTTCCTACTCCTGCCACACACAGAACTATAGAATTTAAAAGTAGAAGGAAGTTTGGAGAGCCTCTAATCCAACCTCATTTTATATGTGGCTCCTAACTCTCTTGAAAGGATAATTATTATTACTTTGGCTAATCATTTTCTCTTTCTGGTAATAGCAAAGTGGGGATACTCAAAAATATGTGGTTAGAAATGGGATGTTTCCATTTTTGTTCTTTTTACCTTTTTTTTGGAGAAGGGGACTGGCAGAGCTTGTTGCTTAAAATTATTTCATGATGTTTAAGTATATTTAAAATCATGTATCTTCCAAGATGTCTGTTCTTTCCACAGCCCCTTACTAAAGCCTATATTTACTATTTGCTTGAGAGATCCATTCTGTTATTCTTTTTCATCTACTGTATCTTACCTGCCTTAATATTTGTGTTTTTAGACTTATCTGTTATTCTCCCATGGTGCTCTGTGATAAATTTTGTGCTCTGCAATGCAAAGGGATGCCAGTGAGAATTGAGAAGGAAATTTGAGAGAGTTAAACAAACAGAACCTAAAAAGAAATTTCACATCATCTGTGGTGATGGTCTCATAAAAATGGAAGGAAAGTAGGGAAGATTACATTCAGTCTGGTATAGATCTTTTATTTAAATCCTTTTTGGCGATGCTGGTATTGAGCTTCATAGATTGTTCAAAATGCTCAGATGGCAGTTTTGGGGTTTGTTAGGGAGGGAGATGGCATCCTTAGCAAATACTCGGCTATTGCTTGAACTGGAGAATATGTTAGCTATAGTAGAGTAACAGCTTCGCCATTTGCAAAGGAATCTATTCTCCTTTACTATAAATGCTAAGGGAAGAAAGGATATAATCAGACCTTAAATTGTTCGTTAGAATCATAGTATTGGAAAGGCCCTCAGAAGAGTGGAGACGTAGTGGAAGAAGTAGTAGGGAAATGAGGAAAGGTTAAAGTGAACACCTTTCTATCCAGTTTATTTTTTTCCTCTTTGCTTCCTTGTTTTCTTATGTCCAACTTCCATTATGTTGCTATTAGGATAAATTAATGCTACTGTTAATAAATAATATTAAATAAATACTACTGTAAATAAAATAGTGATTATAAGTTTGGAGGAGAAAAGGCACTGTAGCTATTGAACACTTAACTTTTATAATATGCTGGACATCAAATGATATGTATCAAATTAATTGAATATTTTCCATTTCAAAAAATTTCTCCTTAAAAAAGTTCATTCCCTAATTAGTCCTTGTAGTGCTATAAAAAAGGAATGTGATGAAGAACATAGTCCTCATTCCCATATGATTCTAAAATTTAAAGTCTTAGCTGAGCTGCCTTTTGTAGCTGCTGCTTAAGCGTCCTTATTACCTGTATAATGGTCAGGAAGTTCTCTAGAGTAGCAAATAGGGTGTCTTAATGGTACAAAGGAGTGTGTATTCTTCCAGAACGAAAACTAGAGAAATCTGTTTGGAAGATCTGCCCCACTGGCTGTTTTAGTCCTTTATCTCAGTTATATCTATAGTGCTGAAAACCATGATGTTCTAGTTTGCCATCCTGTTAAAGAGATACAGCTTCTCTTCTGCCACAATTATTTATTAGGGCTCATGAAAACCCTCAGTACTGTCAAAATATATGAAGTGTGATAATAAGTGTCATGACCTGGATTTGGAGTTCCTTTTTTGAAGTGACTTCAGAGCCTTTGGTACATTGTTTTGAATAGTTTCTTTGTGATAAATTGTCAACCTTAAGAGTGTATTTGATATTTCTAAAGAGCCAGAAGGCATTTTGTAGCTAAATCTGGTGAATCAAGAAAGTAATAAAATAAAAAAGATATATAATAAATTAATGTGATTGGTTTTCTTTGGCTCATTAACTATCTTTGAAGGAAATTCTAAAATTCTAAAAAATGCCTGTATTGCCTAAATATATTCATGCAGCCTGCTAGGTGGCTACTTTGAAAGGGTCAGTAGTCTTTTTGGTATTGAACCACAGCATGCTTAAAACAGTAGCAGTTCTATTATTTTATAACTGGGTATTGTATTAAAACAGTATGGATTGTTTAAGTTCTTAATTCTTCTAAATGACTTACATTGACATCTTTGTCTTTTCTTGGCTATAGCAGGTTATTAAGGGCAGGGTGTTCAATCTCTTTTTCAGAAAAGTTTTAAACATTAGGTAATACATAACCATTAATTAACCAGTCTTATGCACAGCTTGGATTTGTTAAAATTGTTCTCAAGAAGGTGGCTGATTTGTTGGAATCATGACAGGATAGGACTTTAGTCAGTGGGTCAACACAGATTTGTCAAATGCCAGCTATGTGCCTACCAAATGTAAAGAGAACTCTCAGGGAGTTAACATTATTTTTATTTTAATATATTTTTTATTCTGAACTTGGACAAAGAACATCAGAAAAAGAGAGTTGTACGTGAAGTAATGAATCTGTGTTATGCACAGCTTTTTTTTTTTTTGTAAGTTAAAAAGGTAATAAATTCAGCACATAAGTTCCAAAGCTTTCCCACTTGTCTTTGTTTTCCTCTGAACTTTCTTGTACACGTTTCTGTGTATTTAAAAAAATATTTCACGGATCCTGTCATTCTCTTTTCTTTTCTGGCCTCACTATCACTAGTTTTTCTCTCCTTTTTTGCAAAAACAAAGAAACAAAAACCCCAAACCAGAAACCTTTCTTATAACAAAAAAGAATAAAGCAGACTAGTCATCCTTGCTTTATTTTTATTCCTCTGAAGATCATTGCATTGATTAGAATTCTAGCATTTATTTTTAATTCAGAACTTAAAATGCCCCCCCAAAAAAGCACATTTCCATAGGTGTTGTAAAACAGAGGATTTTGAATGAAACTATGAATCATTACATACCATTTGCTTTTTTTTAAAAAGCATTTAATCATTCCTCATGTTTCTTTTGAAACTACCCTGCTTGTCTGTGCTTTCTTCTGAAATTCTGTTCATTTCTATGCATCTTTTTTTTTTGTTACTGTTCACTCGTTTTAGTCATGTCTGAATCTTTGTGACCCCGTTTGGGCTTTTCTTGGCACAGATGCTGGAGTGGTTTGCCATTTTCTTTTCCAGCTCATTTTACAGATGAGGAAACTGAGGCAAAAAGAGTTAAATCCTTGCCCAGGATCACATTGCTAGTAACCAAGGCTGAATTTAAACTTGGGTCTTCCTGACTCCAGGCCTGGCATACTATCCACTACACCACCTAGTTGCATCTAAAAAATGTTAAAATGACTCTCTTTTAGGGGGAGGGAGAGCATCACTATTTGCTAGGTACACCTCACCATTAAAAATTGAAGGAAACAAAACATCAAAAATCTTGTGATAACATAGGCAGAGTTGAAGGCAGTTGTAATTCAGTCTCAAAATGGAGGTTAAAACATCTGCCCTGCTAACCTCAGCCTGATTGTGGGCATTGTTGCCACTAGGGGAAGAGGAGGTTCATGATCCAAAGAAACCAAAGCAGTTAAGAAAACTCTGTATTGATGGCTTGCACTTCAGATCTACAGATGATAGTTCAAGACAACACTTTGAAGAATGAGATCTCATAAAATGTGTGGTGGTGAGACAAAATATTCCAGAGACTTTGACTTTGTGACTTATTCTTGTGTAGAAGAGGTAGGTGCAGCAATGTGTGCTCAGCCACCTAAGGTTGATAGGCATGTAGTAGAACCAAAGATAGCAGTTTCTAGAGACAATTCTATAAAACCCCAGTACTCCAACGGTGAAGAAAGTTTTTGTTGATGATATTAAATAAGACACAAAAGGATATATTTAAGAGACTTTTTTGAAAAGTATGGCAAGATTGAAACTCAGTTAAGAAAGTTTGGCTGAGTGGAAAGCCGATAGTGGCAGCTATGGAAGTAATCCTGGCAACAATACCAGAGGGGGTTTGGGTGGTGGTAGTGGTGGAAGATATGATGATGGAGAAAATTTGATGATAGTAAATGTTATGGCAACAGGTATTATAATGATTTTGGAAGTTAGAGTGGACAGAAGAAATCAACTTATGGACTCTTGAAAGGAGACAGTTCTGGTGGAGGAGACTCAGGTAGTCCCATGGCAGTAGTTCTGGATCTGGTGGAAGAAATGGTGGATATAGGTCAAGAGGTTATAAAAACTCATCAGAAGGTGTCTATGGTTTTTAGCAAGAGAATGTGTTGTCAGGAAACCTTTGACAATCATCTCAAGTATTAGAGGAACTTTAAAAATCTGCCATCAAAGGAGCATGAGTCTTATCAGGATTGTTATATACACAGTTTGTAAAACATGCAGTTGTTGATTAATGTAAAACATGCAGTTATTGATTAAAGGTCTTTTATGTGTTGTGTTTTATCTTTTCATTACGTCAGGTATGTTGCCCTGTAAATTGTGATAGTGGTACCAGGAATAAAAAATTAAGGAATTTTGACTTAAAAAACAAAACAGAAAAAGATAGGCAAGCAAAATGAATCTATGCAAAGGAATATCCAGAAACATATGCCTCTTTCTGTATCACTTATATATCAGGTGATGGGTTTAATGCTTCATGATAGCTTTTCTGAATTTGTGATTGGTCATTGCATTGATCAGAGTACTTCAGTCTTTCATGGTTGTTTTTATTTACATTGTTTTTGACCTTTAACTGTTCTCCTGTCTTCACTGTGTTTCATTTCATAATACTCATGATTCTTTGAAATTATCTCCTTCATCATTCATATGGTGTGGTACTCTGTTACATTTATCTACCTCAGTTTGCTCAGCCACTCCCCAGTTGTTACAGAGATGATCTAAGATCCAATTTTTTCCTCTTCTTTTTTTTAATCCCTCTTTTAATGCTC
This sequence comes from Potorous gilbertii, assembly GCA_028658325.1. Lineage (NCBI taxonomy): Eukaryota > Metazoa > Chordata > Mammalia > Diprotodontia > Potoroidae > Potorous > Potorous gilbertii. The sequence continues at coordinate 62,975 of JAQQSK010000030.1, forward strand.
TTTTCAATTCAATTAAATTGTTGTTTTCTTTTGTTCTTGAAGAGGATCAAAATGACTTTACCATGTTGGGCTCAATGTTGTGTCCGACTGTGACTGATCAGATCAGTTTGAGCTTGAAAGGCTCTACCACAGGTTGGGTACTAACAGTCCATGTAAACATTTATAGTGGATGTGTTTCTAAATTTTTGCATCACTCTTCTTTTGAGCTATCGCAATTCTGCTTTGCTCATAGAGTACAGCACCTTCTTTGATGCAGGTACACCATGTGGGGTGGCCCTGTCCCAGTGTCTCCCATGTCTCACAATCAGTTCCAGAGTTCTTCAGAGAGATTTTGAGAGTGTACTTGCATCTCTTCTTCTGACCTCTTTTTGCGTGAATGCTCCGTAAAATAATCTTTTAGGCAAACATAAGTTTGGCATTCAAACAATGCGGCCAGCCAATCAGAGTTGTGCTCTCTGCAGTCGAGTTGCAATGCTTGGCAGTTCAGCTCAGGAAAGGACCTTAGTGTCTGGTACCTTATCTTGCTAGGTGAAATCTTTAGAATCTTCCTAAGACAATCTAATGGAAAAGATTCAGTTTCCTAGCATGGTGCTGATACACTGTTCAGGTTTCACAAGCATATAGCAAATGAGTTTAACACAGTGGCTTTGTAGAGCTTCAGTTTGGTAGACAGTGTATAAAACCTCTTTTCTCCCATACCTTCCAAACACTGAGCTAGCTCTGGTAAAGCATAGATCAACCTGATCATTTATATGTACAGCTCTGAAGAGTATACTGCCAAGGTAAGTGAACTTATCCACAGCATTCAGAATTTCTCCATTTGCTGTAACTGATATTTCCACATATGGATGGTGTGTGGTGCTGGGTGGTGGAGAACCTCTGTTTTCTTGGTGTTAATTGTTAGGCCAAAATTAGCGCAGGTAGCAGAGAGTTGATCCATACCTTTTTGCATCGCAGCCTCACAAGCTGCATTTAGTGCACAATTATCTGTGAAAGGAAGGTTGCACAACAACTCTGTGTTCACTTTAGTCTTGGCGTGTAGCCTTTTTAGGTTAAATAATTTACTGTCAGTGTGGTAGCTGACCTTGATGCTGTTTTTGTCTTCTTTGAATGTATCCAAAAACATTGCTGAAAACATCATGCTAAAAAGCATGGGAGCAAGCACATGGCCCTGCTTTTTTCCATTGGTGACTGAAAACGTGTGAAAGCATCATCCATTATCCAGAACCAGAGCAAGCCTGCCATTATGAAACTGGTGTACAATACTGATGAACTTCTCTGGGCAACCACATTTTGCCATGATTTCCTACAAGCTCTAATGATTGACAGTGTTAGAGGCCTTCGTTAGATCGGCAAATGTGTACAGATCTCTGTTTTGCTTAGAATTGTCAAGTAGCAAACACTATCTACCATTTTTCTGCCCTTTCTGAAGCCTTACTGGCTCTCCCTCTTCCAGATGAAGAATGAGCCTATTAAAGAGGGACAAGAATCATGCTGGCAGTGACTTCCTTAAGAAAGAGACACCCACTACCCCCTCCAGGCTCCCATGGTTGTCCTGGAACAACCCGCTTCTATTCATAGAAATGGGTAACGGAAGCATCCTTGAACTGGGGGATAACCTCCTCTTGCCATATTATAAGCCAAAAAATTTCTGTCAGCTTTTGTATGAGCAGTAGACCCCCTGCCTTGTAAATATCAGTTGGAAGAGAATCAACACCAGTCACTTTGCCACCCTAGAGGAGCTTAATGGCATTCAGAACTTCTTCAATTTAACTTTGCCCAGAGAAGAATTGACTTCAGCTTGACATCCTTGTCTTCAGCATTGATTGATAACTGTCTGTTGAGAACACTATGAAAGTGTTCAGTTGATCTCCCCAGGAACTTGTCCTTATCACTAATAAATATGACTCTATAAGCACTGAGTAGTTGATATGTACCATATGTGTTTGGCACATAAAGAACCTTCAAGGCATTAGAAAAGCACTTTGGATTGTTGCTATCAGCATAAAACTGAATTTTATTTGCCTTCTTATTGAGCCAAGAATCCTGCATCTTTCCAAGTTTTGCTTGCACTTTACTTTTGATTGAGTTAAATGTTGCCTTCTTAGAGATGGATGAGCTATTCTGTTCATAAATCCTGTGGAATTCTTCTTTTTCATTTATCAACTTCTGTATTTCTCCATCATTTTTGTCAAACCAGTCTCAATATTTGTGAGCGTTCTGGTCCAAATGAGTAAGATGTGCTGTACACCAGATCTCTGACAGCTGCCTACTCCTTTTCTGCTCCACTATTGCCAGCTGTGTGTTGGCCAGGCTTTTACTCCAAGTTAGCAAAGAACTATTAAATGCTTGGAGAAAGGCTCTTATCTGTTGACATTAAGTCTTTAGTAGTTGTCTTGCCTTGATGCTGCCGCTTTTGTTGAATGTGAATGTTTAGTTTGGAGTGGATAAGTCTATAATTGGTCCAACACTCTCACATCCTCTCTCTCTTTTTTTTTACAATGATGTAGTCTGTTAAATGCCAGTGTTTTCTGTGAGGGTGCATCCATGATGGTTTATTGTGTTTAGGTAAATGGAGGACAGTGTTGGTGATGAGAAGTTTGTGAGACAGCATGTGTTTTCAACAGTAATAAGTGACTGTGACTGTTGTTGTTTCCAGCTCCATGCCTCTCAAGGACTCCCTGCCGTGTCTTATAGTCTGCGCCTACTCTGGCATTAAAATCATGCAGAATTGTAAGCTTGTCCTCTTTTGGTATATTGATGATGAGGGTCTCCATGTCTTTAAAAAAAGTTTTCTTTGACCTCATCAGGTTGATGATGGATGGTGTGGTGCTTTCCTGCAAGGGCATTTTCGCTGACATGAGTCTCTCATTCACTCATTTTGGTAGGCATATAAACTTGTTGACTAGAATAGTTTGATTGCAAAACCTATACTAGCTTCATGCCACTCCCCTTCAGTGCAGCCACTCTAGAAAAATGTATATCCAGCTCTGGCTTCAGTAAGCTGACCTTTGTTTGCCAACCTTGTTTCACTCAGGACTGCTATTTGGATGCGTTGTCTGCTAAATTTTCTTACAATAGGAGCTGTTTGTCTTTCAGGTCTGCTGGATTTTGTGTTGTTCATAAGGGTGCTCACATTGGTGAGTAGAATCTTCTTTGCAAAAGTTTTTGTACATTTTTTTTTTCCAACCACAAGGAAGGATCCCCACCTGATGTGGCAAACAGGCCAGAGTTGGATGAAGCAGACAGTTTTTAGGGCATCTTTTCTAGCTCCTTCCTCATGTCAAGAGGTAAACCATTTATTCCTTAAAAAAAGCTTTTCAGCCACGCAGGAGGCTATTGAATGCCACTGTTGCTTCCATCAGAAGACAACACTTTGACCTCTAATATCTGAGTGCAGGGTTTTGACTACAGTTTCCAGTGTATCTGCATTTCTGTTCTCTCACTTGCCTGTCACCACAGGACTTTGAGGTAGGTAAAAATGGTAAAGTGGTATCAGTGATAGCTTTTGACTCAAGCATAAATTAGATTTAAGTGAGACAAAGTTACTCAGAGTCATTAGCTTCACTCTGTTCCAGTCATCACATTCTAATGACAAGACAAAAATCAAGATGACTAGTGATGACTCAGGATGCAGTGGATGGTCTCTTCAGTGTCTAACCAAGATCTAAGCACTCCATACAGCACCTACTTTTTTATGACTGTTGAAACAAATTGTTCTTATCTGCCCATTCCATCAAGGAAAGTCTTCACATGGGTAGATACTAACTAACCAGTGAGTTTGAGACCACTTGGTTACCCTCACCCTGATTTAGCCTGTCTGCTGAAATTCTTTTCTGAGGTGTAGTCATTGTGCATGCTGTATCTACCTGGAGTCACAGGTGAGAGTTAGGTGAATCAGATAGACACCAGAGGTTTTGGAAAGCAGCTTTGAAAAGGGCTTGCCAGCCCCTCACGCCAGAGCTATTATTTTTTCCTGAACATCCTACAACCCAGTTCCTTTAAAAAAATATTTATTAAATGTTTACTATTTGTTAGACACTTTGTTAAGCTAAAGAAAAAGATAAGCCTTTCCTCAAGGAACTTACAATCTTGTTTTTAATAATACTTTATTTTTTTCAACATTTACATTTAAAAACAATTTTTAATATTCAGTTTTAAAACTCTGAGTCTTTCCTTTCCTCTCTCTCCATACCCCTCATTGAAAGGCAAGCAATTCAATTTAGGTTGTGCATGTGTAATCATGCAAAACATTTCCATATGTTGTGAAAGAAAACAGACCAAAAAAATACTCAAGAAAAATAAAGTTTAAAAAAAGTATGCTTTGATCTGTATTCAGACACCATCAATTTTTCTGTTTGGGGGTGGATAGCATTTTTCATCATAAGTCCTTTCAGAGTTGTCTTGGATCATTGTATTGCCAAGAATTCACAGCTGATCATTTTACGATATATTACTGTTATTTTATACATGGTACATTTCACTTTGCATCAGTTCATGTAAGTTCAGGTTTTTCTGAGAGCATCCTGCTCATCATTTCTTATAGCATAATAATATTCCATCACAGTTACACAGCACAGTTTGTTCAGCCATTCCCAACTGATGGGCATACCTCAAATTTCTAATTCTTTGCCACCACAAAAAAAAAAAATCTGCTATAAATATTTTTGTACGTGTGGATCATTTTTTTTTTTTTATCCCTTTGGATATAGACCTAGTAGTGGTATTTCTAGGTCAAAGGGTGGTTTTATAGCTCTTTGGGGATAGTTCTGTATTGTTCCAAAGAGTGGTTGTATCAGTTCACAACTCCACTAACAATGTATTAATGTCTTGTTTTTCCCACATCTCCTCCAATATTTATCATTTTCCTTTTCTGTCCTGTTAGCTAATCTAATAGGTATGAGGTGTAGGACCTCTGAATTATTTTAATTTTCATTTCTCCAATCAATAGTGCTACAGAGCATTTTTATATGGTTATGATAGCTTTGATTACTTCATCTGAAAACTGTTCATATCTTTTGATCATTTATCAATTGAGGAATAGCTCTTATTTTTATAGATTTGACTCGGTTCTCTATATATTTGAGAAATGAGACCTTTATCAAAGAAACTTATTTCAAAATTTTTTCAGTTAGAATTGCCAAATATATTTCCCTTCATCCTACCCCATCCCCCACCTCTAACATTTACTGTATTCTCTTTTTCCTTCCACCTTGTCCCTCCTCAAAAGTGTTTTACTTTTGGCTACCACCTCCTCCAGTCTACCTTTTCTCTTGCCACCCTCCATTCTGAGAGTAAGATTCACTCATTCCCCCCCACCTCCTCCATCTTCCCCCCCCTTTTGTCTCTTTTATGTGAGATAATTTACCCAATTCTACCTCTTTTCCTTTTCCCCAGTGCATTCTTCTTTCTAACCCCTTAGTTTTATTTTTTTTAGATATCATATCTTCATATTCAACTCACACCTGTGCCCTATGTCTATGCTCCTTCTAACTGCCTTAATAGTGAGAAAGTTTTTATAAGTTACAAGTATTATCTTTCCATGTAGGAACGTAAGCAGTTTAACTTTATTAAGTCCCTTATGATTTCCCTTTCTGGTTTGTTCTTTGTATGCTTCTCTTGAGTCTTGTATTTGAAAATCAGATTTTCTATTCAGCTGTAGTCTTTTCATCAAGAATGCTCGAAAACTCTATTTCATTGAATGGCCATTTTTTCCCCTGGAGGATTATATTGAGTTGCTGTGTAGTTAGTTGATTCTTGGTTGTAATCTTAGCTCCTATGCCCTCTGGAATATCATATTCCCAGCCCCCTGATCCTTTAATGAGGGTCTATCCCAAGGTGATCTTTTTTTAGGTACTTAATTTTTCATGGATGGTTATTGTTAACATATTCAATTGCATAATCTTAAATGTAAAATTTCATGATAAAATTATAGTAAAATTTCTGTTGATTCGAATCAAATATAAATCCCTTGAGCTTTTTAGAAATAAGTTTTTATTGATATTTTCTAGTTCTTATATCACAATAGTATCCTATGTACCATCTAGCCCATATGACAAATAGCAATTTTCTAGAGAGAGAAAAAAAAGTCCCCACAACTGATTGATCCAAGAAGTTTGAAAACGTGCATTGTGTGATACCTCTGGATCTCCCACTTCCATGAAACCATAGGTTGAAGGAGTCTTCTGTTTGCATTGTGGTAGTTACTTTATGTTGTGTGTGTTTTCTTGGCTCGGCGCTTACTTCATTTTGCATCAGTTTTTATAGATCTTTTCATGCATCTTTGTATTCATCACATATATAATTTCTTACAGCACATTAGTATTCCTTTATATTCATGTACCACAGTTTGTTTAGCCATTCCCCTAGTGATGGGCATCTACTTTGTCTCCAGTTCTTAGCTATCACAAAAACTGTTGGTATGAATATTTTGGAGTATTTGGGGGCTTTTTCTTAGCAGCAGCTTCCTTGCATTTAAACTCATTAATTGTCTCTGGTTCAAAGATTATAGATATTCTAGTCACTTTGTTTAATTGCAAATTGCTTTCCAAATGTTTGTACTAGTTCACAGCTCCATCAACAATGTATTAGTGTACCTATCTTTCCCTACTGCCTCCAGCATTGACTGTTAACATTGTTTATCATTTTTGCCAATTTGCAGGGTGTAAAGTGAAATGTCAAGGTTGTTTTGATGTACATTTTTCTTATTAGTGATTTTAAACATTTTTTCCATATCTCGAATACTTTGCAGTTCTTTTGAGAACTTTTTGTTCATATCCTTTTACCACTTATCTATTGGGGAATGACTATTAGTTTCTACATACATATGTGTACACATATACATTTAAATATTTCTATATCTAGGCTATCAAACCCTTAGAGAAACTTACTACAAAGATTCTTTTCTCATTTGAGAACTTCTCATTTTATCCTGAGTTCATTAATATTGTTTTTATAGAAGCTATTCAGTTTTAAATACACAAGTCATGAATTTTATCTTTTATAATTGCCTTTATCTCTTATTTGTTTAAGAATACATCTCTTCCCCATAACTGTAAGAGGTGTATCATCTGTTTCTCTTATTTTTTTATAGTATGATCTTTAATATTGAAGTCTTATTTCAGTTTAGAATGTATTGTGGAGTGTGGTGAAAGATATTGGTCTAAGCACAGTTTCTGCCAAACTGCTTTCCAGATTTCCTAGCAGTTTTGATCAGATAAGGAGTTTTCTATAGGCAATATTTGTTTCAGTTTTATCAGATACTGTATTTTTGATACTGTATTTCGATACTGTATTTCTGTTCTTTCTCAATCGCCTTTGTTTAGTCTGTGACATTGATCTAACTCACTATTCTTTAACCAATTCCAGGACTGCTGCTTTATAATATAGTTCGAAGTCTGGAAGTGCTTTGGGATATTGACTTATTAGTGGTATTGCTGGGTCAAAAGGTATACAAAGTTTTATAGCACTTTGGGTCTAGTTCCAGATTGTTTTCAGGAATGGTTGGATTAGTTCACTACTCCAAGAGTTCGTTAGTGTACCTATTTTTCTGTCATCTCATCTACCATTTGTCACTTCTGTTAGGTATGAGGTGGTACCTCAGAGTTGTTTCTATTTGCCTAAATCAGTAGTGATTTAGAGCCTTTTTCATGTCTATAGAGAGCTTTGATTTCGTCTTCTGAAAAAGGAATGACTTTTTATAAATGTGGCTCAGTTCTATATTCACTATATATTTGAGAAACAAGGCCTTTATTACAGAAACTCGTAAACATTTTTAAGTATTGCTTCAGTTTTTAGCTAAATGTGATTTTCCTACTTATCCCTTTTAATTAAGTTCATTTTCTTTGAGATTATTTTATTGCTACCCCTGTCCCCCACCCCTTTTTAGTGCAAATGAGGCATATTAGATTCTGTTCTAGTCCTTTAACTCCATGTGCATTTTTCTGTTTCAGGTGTAACTAGTAAAAAACATACTGTTGAACTCTGGTTTCTGATCCATTTTGGTATCTGCATCTGTTTTATGAATGAGCTCATCCTATTCACATTTACAATTATTACTAACTGTATTTCCCTCCATCTCATTTTCTCTCTCTCTCTCTCTCTCTCTCACATCCTGCCCTCAAAAGTCTATTTTGCATTCTGACTACTGCCTTCCGTAATCTGTCCTCCCTTTTATCCCTCAACTCTGCCATTATTCCCTTCTCCTCCTTTTTCTCCATTGAGTAAGTTACACTTCTATACACATACATCCCTTTTTGAACCAATTCTGGTGAGAGTGAAGTTTAAGTATTGCCTGCCATCCCTACCTTCCTTTTTCTCCTCCGCTGTAGAAGCTCTTCCACTGTGTGCCTCTTTCATCTTTACCTTTTTATGTTTGTCTTGACTCTTATGTTTGAATGTCAAATTTTCTATTCAACTCTGGTCTTTTTCCCCCCTGAAGGTCTATTTTTCCCCCTGAAGGGCTACACTCAGTTTTTCTGGGCAGGTGATCCTTGATTGTAATCCTTGTTACTTTGCTTTATAGAATATCACAGTCCAGGTATTCTGCTTTTTTAAAGTAGAAACTACTAGATCTTGTGTTATCTTCATGGTGGCTCCATGATGTCTAAGTTGTTTCTTTCTGGCTGATTGCTCCTTGACATAGGACCTTTGGGATTTGGATATTAAATTCCTTGAAATTTTAAGTTTGGAATCTCTTCCAGTAGGTGATCAGTGTATTCTTTCAATTTTTATTTTACACTCTGACTCTAATATATTGAGGTAGTTTTCTTTGATAGTTTCTTGAAACATGATTTTTAGGCTGTTGTTTTGATCATGGCTTTCAGGTAGTTCAGTAATTCTTAAATTATCTCTCATTGATCTGTTTTCCATCTCAGTTTTTTCCCGCAATGGGATATTTCACATTTTCTTCATTATTCTTTCATTTTAAAAATTTGTTTTATTGTTTCTTGATGCCTCACAATATCATTAGCTTCTGCTTACACAATTCTTAATTTTTAAGGAATCATTTTCTTTAGTGAGATTTTGCACTTGTTTTTTCTAGTTGGCCTAATTCTGTTTTTTAAGGTATTATTTTCTTCAGAATTTCTTTTTGCCTCTTGTACAAAGCTGTTAATTCTCTTTTCATAATTTTTTTGTGCCGCTTTCATTTCTTTTCCCAATTTTTCTCCGTTGCTCTTATTTCTTTAACTCTTCCAGGAATTCTTATCAGACTTGAGTCCAGTTTGCTTTTTTCTTTGAGGCTTTATTTAAAACTGTTTCACATTGTTGTCTTTTTTCTGAATTAATGTCTAATCATCTCTGGCAGTGTAGTGGCTTTTTCTTTTTGTAGTAGGTCAGTTTATTTTTTTGTTATAGTTTGCTCATTTTTCTAGCCTTTTTCTTGACTTTGAACTTATGTTAAAGTCGAACTTTTCTTATTCTGGGGGTGGGGAGGCACTGTCCCAAACTTAAGGCTTTTTTGTGTTGCTGTTTTCAGAGCTAGTTCTGGACATCTACAAGCTTTTTTCGTGCTATTAAGGTGGTATGTTCCTTGGAGAGGCACAGTCACTGCTCTCCAGGTCTGCACTCTGGTCTTTAACCAAGAAGTGCCTCAGCTCCCCAGCAGCCACAAGCACTAGAACTCTTTTTGCCTTTGAACTGCAACTAGGGCCACTGGTCCCTTGTGACCTATCTCTAGAGATTTTCTCTGGAACTGTGATTCAGAACTGTGTATGGGGCAAAAGAATTGCGAATGAGTGCCATCTGTACTCAGTGTCAGCAAAGGATCCCCTATAATATCTGATTGACCTGTTGTTGACTCCCCTCACCATTTCTTTCTTGAGAGTTCCTGAAACTGTTGCTGCTGTTGTTACAGCCATTGTTGCTGCCACGACATGTGTGGGCTCCAGGTGGGCTTCCACCCCAGTGTCACAAACTTCTGTTGACCTCCTGTGTTTTCTTAATCTGGAAAAATTTCTCACTGTGACCTTTTATTGGTTCTGCCACTCCTGATTTGTGGTGTTATTTTGAAGTTGTTTGGTGGGGAATGTTGAGAGAATTTGTCTGGGTTGCCTCTAGTCTGCCATCTTAGATCCCTGGAAGTAGGTCCTCTCAGAAGTGTATATAAATCCAGTTATATTTAAAATTCTAAGGTAGAAAAATAGAAACACATGTTAGCATCACATCTACAGTTAACTGTGGTACTCCTTGAACAGACACAGCACAGATCAGGAAACACTATTCAACACCAGCCTTAATTTTGATCACAAAGTTCGAGAGGGTCACATAATGCTGTCAGATAAATGGTGATAAAATACGTATCTTCTTAAGATGTAGAAACAAGCTGGAGTACATTTGAAAGGACTGGTATAGAATACTCAGAAAAGTCAAATTCCAGGGCAGTTCAAGAGGAAAATCAGTACTTTAGGTGTTAATTCAAGAAGTTTGCAGGATAATGACTATTGTTTGAATTTCTCATCTGAAATGTCAAAATGTTTAACTAGGGTTTGCTCCAACTCTGGAACTATGATCTTATGTTCTTAGTAAGATCACAGTTCCAGAGTTGGAGCAAACCCTAGTTAAACATTTTGACATTTCAGATGAGAAATTCAAGTCCTGGAGAGGTTAAATGGTTTACCCAAGGTCATACAGGTAATAAGCAAAACTAGCCTTAGAACTCAAGTTTTTTGATTCCATGTACAGTATGTACTACTGTACCCCCTGCCCGAATCTAAAATGAGGTATAGTCTAGTCCATGGGTGGGGAACCTGGGCCTCAAGGCCACCTGTGGTCTTGTAGGTCTTCAAGTGTGGCCCTTTGACTGAATCCAAACTTCACAGAACAAATGGGATTTGGAATCTCTAGAGCCCTGCTCTAGTCTACCTATTAAGCATGTGATAAGTTATACTAAATTATTATAAACTAGATATATCAAGATTTCCAGGCTGAAATAGGTGAATTGTACTTGAAATTTCACTAGCAAGTATATTGAAGGAGAGATAGAGTCTATGGTTTTTGAGTCTCGCAGGGTTAGGAATCAGAACCATATTTTTACTGTGGAAGAAATTTGACAGGGATTTTTTTCCTATATTTTTCTTCTTTATATTTTTAAACAGTTTCTATAAAACTGGAAATAATTATTTACATGATTGATAGACTTTGCTTGTAAATCCATCTGGTCATTTTTCTTTGGGAGTTCATTTATGGCTTGTACCTATATTTCTCTGTTTTTTATTCTGTTAATCTGGACATTTTATTATACATTTCATTTAGATTGTTAGTTTTATTGGAATGTAACTGGGTGAAATCATTTCTAATAGTTTGTTTCTTTATTGGTTGTAAGTTCAGTATTTCCATTTTTAATATTGGTAACTTGGTTATTTTCTTTTTAAAAATCAAATTACCTTATGGTTCATTATTTGTTTCTTAAAAAAGCTTCTTGTTTTACTAGTTCAGTGGTTTTTTTGTTTGCAGTTTTGTTCATCTCTTCCTTGATTTTCAGGATTTCTGTTTTAGTATTTAAATGGAAAGTTTTAATTTGTTGGTTTTCTAGTATTTTTAGTTGAACTGCTCTTTCTGTTATTTATGCAAATATTTAGAGATATAAATTCTCCCTAAGGATTGTTTTGACTGCATCCCACAAATTTTGGTATATTGTCTGAAGTGTTGTCATTATGTTTAAAACTACTGATTGTTTCTATAACTTGATCTTTGAAGGACCCATTCTTTAGAATTAGGTTATTTAATTTCCATTTAATTATAATTTTTGTTTTATCGGGATCCATAAGAGATTCATTTAATAGTCCTGCTTTTCTGTATGTGTGTGTATGTGTGTGTGTATATATATATATATATCTCAGAACATTCTGTGTTTTAATACAGGTCAATTTTTGTAAAGATGCCTTGCATAGCTTAGGAATATGTAATACCTTTTATTCATACTCTTTAATCTACACAGGTCTGCCATATCTAACTTAACTACAATTGTTTAATTTATTTTTTGATTAGATTTATCTATGTCTGAGAGAAGCATAAATTGAAGTACTCCACTCTTACTTTATTGTCTATTTCCTCCTGTAACTCATTTAACTTTGAATAGATGCTCTGCCATGTTGTGCATATATATTGAGTGTTGATATTAATTCACTGTCTATGGTACCTTTTAAAAGGCTATTTTATTTGTAACCACTGTCTCTCATAATCTACCCTCCCTCTTGTCTCCTCTCCCCTTCACTTCTTTCCCTCCTACTTTTCTGTTGGATAAGATGAATTTCCATACTTAATTGCAGGTATGTATATTTTTCTCTCCTTTAACCAGTTCAGGTGTCTCCTGCACCTCACCACTGCCCCCTCCATTATATTTCTTCCTTGCACGCCCCATTAATGTGAGATAATTTCTATTATTTCTGTACTTTTTCTTCCTCTCCCAGCACATTGTTATTTCCCACTCTTTCATTCTTTTGAGATAATCCAAATACAGTAGAATCACACCCAGGCCCCCTGTATAATTGATTCCTTTTAAGACCCTTAGTGATTATAAAGTTTTACGAGGTTAGCTGTATCATTTCTCCATATAGGAATATAAAGACTTTAACCTTGTTTAGTTCCTCATGATTTCTCACTCATATTTACTTTTTTTATGTTTCTCTTCAGTACTGTGTTTGTATGTTCAATTTCCCTTCACTTCTGGTCTTCTCTTTTCATTATTTATTTATTTATTTATTATTAGATTGTGGCATTCATTTTCACAAAATTTGGAGTTCCAATTTTTCTCCCCATATCTCCCCTACCCCCACCCCATAACACCTTGCATTCTGATTACTCCTTCCCTCAGTGTGCCCTCCCTTCTATCACACCCCACCCTTCCCTTATCCCCATCGTCTCTTGTTTCCTGTAGGGCAAGATAGATTTCTATACCCCATTACTTGTATTTCTTATTTCCCAGTTATATGCAATAACAATTCTCAACATGTGTTTCTAAAACTTTGAATTCCAACTTCTCTCCCTTCCTCCTTCCCCACCCCTCTCCACTGAGAAGGCAAGCAATTCAACATAGGCTATATATGTATCATTTTGCAAAAGACTTCCATAATAGTCATGTTGTGTAAGACTAACTATATTGCCCTCCATCCTACCCTGTCCCTGCTTTTTTCTATTCTCTCATTTGACTTGTCCCTTCCCAAAAGTGTTTGCTTCCAGTTACTCCCTTCCCCCATTTGCCCTCTCTTCTATCATCCCCCTCACCCCACTTGTCCCCTTCAACTCAATCCCCTTCAACTCAATCTGTGCTCTCTGTCTATAGGGGTGTGTGTGTGTGTGTGTGTGTGTGTGTGTGTGTTCCCTCCACCTATCCAAATTCTGAGAAAAGTCTCAGGAGTTACAAATATTATCTTTCCATGTAGGAATGTAAGCAGTTCAGCTTTAGAAAGTCCTTTATGATTTCTCTTTCCTGTTTACCTTTTTATACTTCTCTTGATTCTTGTGTTTGAAAGTCAAATATTCTCTTCAGTTCTGGTCTTTTCATCAAGAATGCTTGATAGTCCTTTATGTCATTGAATGACCATTTTTCCCCTTGAAGTAGTATTATACTCAGTTTTGCTAGGTAGGTGATTCTTGGTTTTAATCCCAGTTGCTTTTACTTCTGAAATATCCTATTCCAAGCCCTTTAATTCCTTAATGTAGAAGCTGCCAGATCCTCTGTTATTCTGATTGTATTTCCACAATATCAAATTGTTTCTTTCCAACTGCTTGCAATATTTTTGACCTGGGAACTCTGAAATTTGGCCACAATATTCCCAGGAGTTTCTCTTTTTGGATCTCTTTGCGGAGGTGATCGGTGGATTCTTTCAATATTTATTTTGCCCTCTGGTTCTAGAATATTAGGGCAGTTTTCCTTGATAATTTTCTAGGCTCTTTTTTTGATCATGGTTTTCAGGTAATCTCATAAGTTTTAAATTGTCTCTCCTGGATCTATTTTCCAGGTCAGTTGTTTTTCCAATGAGATATTTCACATTATCTTCTATTTTTTCATTCTTTTGGTTTTGTTTTGTAATTTCCTGGTTTATCATATAGTCATTAGCTTCCCTGAACTCCACTCCCATTTTTAAAGAACTATTTTGTTCAGTGAGCTTTTGAACCTCATTTTCCATTTGGCTGATTCTGCTTTTCTTTTTAAAGCTTTCTCCTCCTCATTGGCTTTTTGGACCTCTTTTTCCAATTGAGTTAGCCTATTTTTGAAGGTTTTCTTCAGCATTGTTTTGGGTCTTCTTTAGCAAGCGCTTGACTCTTTTCAAGCTCTTCCATGGCCTGAGCCCATTTCATATTCATTTTGGAGTTTCTGGATGGAGAAGCCTTGATTTCCTCTGACATTATTCATTGTTCTTCCTCATCTGAAAGGATGGGAGGAAATACCTGTTCATCAAGAAAGTAACCTTCTAAGGTCTTATTTTTTTTCTCTTTTTTGGACATTTTTCCAGTCAGTTACTTGACTTTTGAATCCTTTGTCAAGAGGAGGGTCCTAGTGCTCTTCCCCACCCCAGGACCATGGTCAGGGCTGAGGTTCAGATCGGCTGCTCAATTTCCCCAGGGGCTTTAAGCGGAGCTGCTCCCACAATGGAAGCTGCTGCCTGACTTCGCCACTGCCATGCATCCCCACCCTGCTGCTGTTGCTACCTCTGCTGCCTGGGGCCTGTGCTGGGGGCGGGACCCTACTCCCCTCTCGCCCAGCTAGGAAAGCCCTCTCACTGTCCTTTGAAACTTTCTTTGTGACTTGTGGGTTGAGAGATTTGAGACCCTGCCTGCTGGGGATTCTGCCCCGGAGGCTTGTTCTGGTCCTGTTCCTTCCAGTGCTGCATGGCCAGGGCTGAGCTGTGTTCCACTCAACATCCTGTGGGATAGACCTTTCCTGTCAGCCTTCCAGGTTTCCTTTGTCTGGAAATCTCTTTCACTCTGTCATTCTGTGGCTTCTGCTGCACTCGAATTTGTTAAGTCATTTTTTACAGGTATTTTATGGGTTGTGGGGAAAGAGCTATAGTATGTGCATCTTTCTACTCTACCATCCTGGCTCCACCCTCCCCCCCGTTTCTGATCTTTTCATTAGAGATACAAGTCCTTGATTTCATTAAACATACATTACCCACCCCCCCCCCCACCCCCGGTAGTATTATACTTGGTTTTACTGGGCAAGTTATTCCTGATTGCAAACCTACATCCACTGAATTCTGGGCTAGGATATTCCAAGCTCTCTTTTCCTTGATGTTGTGGCTATTAAATCTTATTTGATCCTGACTGGCTCTTCAGTAGTAGAATTCTGTTTTTTTCTGGTTGCTTGTAGTATATATTTTTTTGACCTGTAAGTTCTGGATATTGACCATAATGTTCCTGGGAGTTTTCATTTGGGGTTTTCTTTCAGGAGATAACTGGTAAAATCTTTCATTTTCTATTTTGCTGTCCAGTTCTAAGAAATCTAGGCAATTTTCCTTTATAATTTCTTGAAATATTATGTTTAGACTCTATTTGTTTATTACTTTCAGGGAGTCAGTGATTCTTAAATTATTTTTATTCAATTTACTTTCTATGTCAGTTGTTTTCCCTATTTGATATTTCACATTTTCTTCTTTTTTTTTGCTTTATTTTATTATTTTTCATGCCTCATGGAGTCATTGGCTTCCTTTTGGCCAATTCTGCTTTTTCAGGAGTTATTTTCTCCAGTGATGTTTTGCACCTCATTTACCAAGCTGTTAGTTCTTTTTTAATATCTTTTTTTAATTGTTCTCATTCAGTTTTTAAAATAATTTTAAAATTCTAACTCTTCTAGGAATTTTTATTGGGATTGTGTGCAATCTGCAGTTTTTTTTTTTTTTGAGGCGTACTTGTAGATGTTTTCAAGTCATTCTCTTCTTTGTTTCTTGAGCTTCTTAGTCACCATGGTAGCTCTTTATGGTTGGATTGTTTGTTTGCTTATTCTTCAGACTGCTTCTTGACTTTGGTCTTTATGTTAATGCTGTACTCTGTGCATTTTGGAGGAAATGTCTAGCCCGAGCTTCTGTCCTTTTATAGCCTTCTACTGCTTTTGTAACTCATTTTGGGGACCTTCAGGTTCTTAATGCTTCCAAAATTGTGTGAACCATAGAGAGGTCTGTTCACTGCTATCTTGGTCTGAGATTAACAAATTTTGTACTCAAGTTTGGGTCCTTCGATTATTGTGGTTGCTTTCAGTAGGTTCCTGCTGGACTCAGTTGCTGTTAACCTACTGCAAGATTCTGCAGGTTCAGAATGACTGAACTAACTCCCTTTTGGTATGGAATGCCTAGCTGGTTATTCCACTGCAGGCTTATGTTCTGGACTGAAGTCCAGAAGCTAGAACTGAATCCTTACTACTTTGCTCTTACTCTCATAGCCACACCACTACATTTCAGAAACTTGTTCCTTGCCCACAGTTAGGGCTGGCTCTGTTTATTTACAACCTCTCCTCCCTGGCCATGCATCTGTGGCTTGGAATTGGTAATGGACAGCAGAGGTTCCAGATGATACGTCTTTCTCTACTTAGTACTGGTTTAGAGGTCTCCTGGAATCTCTTTCTGCCCTGGTGTTACCCTGTCTTGATGCTCCATCTTGGCCCTCTTTCTGTCCCTTGGTCAAGAATGCTTCCCCCTGTTGCTGCCTTCCATGTCCTGCTCTTGCCCAGTTCCTGCTCTTGGCTAGCCCCTACCTTCAGTGTTCATTGACTTCTCTTTCTTCCTAAGTGTCTCTGGGCTGGAAAAAATGACTCACTGTGACTTTCTTTTGTCTTTCTCAGTCAGACTTTGATCATGTCCCTTTTTCTAGATTGTTTTGGAAGCGGTGTGCTGAATGAGCTGAGGCAGAAAATGCACTCTCTTACTCTACTGTTTTGATTCCACCTCCCTTTTTAGAAGTTTCTCAAGAAAAATTTGAACCTGGAACAAGACGAAGGAGAGATACCTTTGGATATACAAACCCCTTTTTCCAGACTTCTCTCAACTTGGAGGGGTTTCAGACTTTACCTCTAAATGATTTTTTAATCAATCTTTCTAGAATTTCTTTTTTCCTGGGCAGAGCCAAGATGGAGAAAAGGCAGGAAATTGCCTGAAATTTCAGGAATTGCAGAAAACTGCCTGAGTTCTTCCTACTTTCCTTCAAAATTCTAAATCAAGCCTCAAAATTAATTCTGGAGCAACAGAATCCACAAAAGGAAAGGGTGAAATCATTTTCTAGTGCAAGATTACTTAGAAGGACTGCAGGAAATGTCTATCTCACTTGGGTAAAAGGGGAGCACAACCCAGCACAGGCAGTTTTCCGGCAAGCTAGCAGGAGGTCCCTAACGCCAGCACAAATCAGCAACTGAGGCCCTGTGGCCAGTAGCACAGCTGACAAATTGTAAGGCCTCCAGCCCCAGCACACGAAGTAAGTTGCCAGCCCCAGCAGTCTCAGTGTAGCAAACCAATGATTAGGCCACTGAAACTTGGGACAGTATACTCCTCCTGTACCCCAGGATTAGAGTTTAAAAGTCATGAAACAGGCTGGAAAATGAGAAAAAAATCAAAAACAAAGCCCTGGCTATAGAAAGCTACGCTGTCAACAGGAAAGATCAAAACACAAATTCTTAAGAGGATAACAGTGTCAGAATGTCTACCAGTGAAGCCTTAAAGATAAATATAAATTGGCCTCAGACCCAAAAAGTTCTCTTGAAGAGTCCAGAAAGGATTTTATAAATCAAATAAGAAAAGTAGAAGAAAAATTTTTAAAATGAAACCTTTTTGTCTCTATGTTTTTGCTATTTATGAGATGTTATGAAGGTAACATTAGTAGCAGTTGTTTCTACCTTGGTAAATTCATACATCTTATAATGTTTCATTGTATACCAATATAAGATTTTATAAATATGTTGGATATATTTTATAAATATTTATAAATACTGTTACCTGTGGCTGCCATTTCTCCTCACCTGGCAGAGGATCAGATGTGTGCTAGGTATGGTAGTTTCTAGACTTTTTGGTCTCCTTATTGTGGCTGTTATTTTATGTTGGCTAAGTTTTTTAAGGAAATGATGATTGGGTTAATGTCTTTCGTTTGTTATTGTCCTTTTTTTATATTAATAACCTATTTAAATAAGCTTAAAGTTGTTTAAAAAGTACCCCAAATGTTCTTATTCTCTTTAATTTAGCATTGAGTTAGATCTCCTGAAAAGTTAATGATTTTAATGATAAAAATGACTTCCATATTTGTAAAATCATTTCTTTTTTCTATTATGATATACTCAATTTAATTTTTTTGTATTATTGCTGCTTGCCATGTCTGGAACCTCTCTACTTTCTTCTAGAATTAAATATTCATTATTTATAGATGTGAGACTTCAATGTAATATATAGGTCTTTTGCCTTTTCCATTTCTTATTCCTGGGCCATATTTTCCAACTTTTTTTGCTACGCTGACCTATGCCTACATTTACGTTGAAATTGCTTAGTATTAACATGTGGTTTTATTTAATTTGAAGGGCTTACTGAATACTTTATAGAATTTCTGTACCTCTTCATCCTCTATAGTAGATATTGTTGGCATATAGGATGCAATTTTGGCTTTTTTTTTAACAAGTGTTCATCATGAACTCCTGTAATAAAAATATGACTAAGTATCTCATGAAATTGTTTACTTTCTCCAAGTGCACAATAAAGCCAACTTTATTAATTTGCCTCTGAGAAGGACCTTCAAACCATACTTCCATTTTTGTCTTGTGGTTTCATTGATTTGAAGAATGTCATTAATATAATTCAGTTCCTACAGTAGTATGTTTATTCATTGATCATTGGACAAAGATCTCACATTTAAGTAACCTAAGTTGTTAGTATTTATAAGTGATCCAAATACTATTATTTTTAGCATTCTTGTCCCTATTTTTTCCACTACTGCAACCACAACTACAGAATCAGGAGGAGGCCACTTCGGACTAAGTGTCATTTTGTATTATTTTTTTGTTTCATGGGTTGTTATGACAAAATAATTAATCACCTAGTGCCAACCTATTGGTAATCAATCTTTCTAAACTTAACTAGAATTATCCTTAAAAAGTGGTCACTGTTTGTTGCCAGGACTGTATTTCCAAATATAGAACATTCTATATATCATTTTTGGAATCCATGACCTTTTTATTTTCTCAGCTACTATCTTGATTCAGGGCTTCTTTTCTTCTTGTCCAGACATCTGAAATCATCACACTGATATCCCTGCCTCAGGTCTCTTTTCTATCTTTCTCTACCCATCTGCCAAAGTAATTTTCCTAAAATACAAGTCCTACCGTGTCACTTTCCTCTACTAAATAAATTCTTTTTTGTCTCTAGGATTAAATATGGGTTCCTCTGTTGTAGTTGCCTCACATTGGGGCAACTGGGGCACCATATTGCATAGAGTGCTGAGTTCAGATCCTACCTTAGATACTTTGTAGCTGTGTGACCCTGGGCAAGTCACTTACCCTCTGTTTGCCTTACTTTCCTCTACTATAAAATGGAGATAATAACAGTGTCTTCTTGGCTGAGTTGTTGTGAGGATCAAATGAGATAATATTTGTTAAAAGTTTAGCACAGTGCCTGGTACATAGTAGGTGCTACATACATGATTATTTCTTCATCTCTGTTTAATTTTTATTCCTTTCCCAACCTAACTTACCTTCTAACCTTGCCATACATTACTCCCTTTCCTGCAGACTGTGGTTCATTCTGGCTTTTTTTTTTTTCATCTTTCATCTCTGTACCTTTATGCAGGTTATCTCCATGTTTAGAAGGTATTTCCATCTTTCTTTGGAATTTCTTGTTTCCTTCAACTGTGGTCTAATGATATCTGCTTCATAAAATCTTTCCTAATTTCCCATAAGCTAGATGATGCAGTAGATAGCGCACTAATTCTGGAGAGAGGAAAGCGGTAATCTTGCCTCAGATACTTAACTTGCCATATGGGCAAATCAGTTAACCTCTGCCTCAGTTTCAGTAATGCCACTTAGCTTCCAGGGTTATTTTGAGAATTAAGTGAGATAATATTTATAAAATACTTTGCCAGTCTTAAAGCACTGTATAAATTCTAGGTATTATTATTGTTGGGCAACTAATATGTTCATCCTTCATTGCCAAAGACCATGAGAAATGATGATACGACTTAACACTTGGCTTTGTTTTGAGTGAGGGAGGACTGGAGGGAGGACTCCTCCAGAGCCATCTGAATCCAGTGACCAGATATTCATCAGGATAACTGGAGATGACTCAGGATGAGGCAGTTAGGGTTAAGTGACTTGTCTAAGGTCACACAGCTAGTGAGTGTCAAGTGTCTGAGATGACATTTGAACTCAGGTCCTCCTGATTCCTGCACTGGTGCTCTTTCCACTGCTGTTGGGCAGCTAGGTGGCACAGTGGATAGAGTGCTGTAATGTTAATGTAAGGTTAGTGGTGGGTGGGAGGAAGAGTTAAAGATCTTCCCTTCCCATTAATAGGCTTCAGTACCTGTTCTTAATTTCTTTTGAGGTATTGAGTCAGAAGGTCATGCCCTGTGGCTCTGTGAAGTGTATAAATACCCTGAGGTGAGATTTTACTTTGGCGCTTACTCATTGGAAGTGTTTGTCCAGATGAGTCTTTAGGCAGTCATTAACTCCCCTACCCCCACCCCCCCCTTTAAAAACCCGGATGTTGGTGCTTCTCTCTCTGTCTCTCTCTCATGACTATGTATGTGTGTAAAGGTCAGACAGCTGGATCTATTGATCTGTAATGTATTTATTACTTATGATCAGACAGTTGGAAGCCCTGTGTATTGGTCTTTATTTCTCTGTTTGTATTTTCTCTGAAGTTCAAGGTGCTGACTTTTCCCCCTGAACTAAATGGATCTGTTTGGTTAAAGTGATTCTTGTCTTTCCTTGCTGTTACAAGTGCAAGGCCTGAAGTCATCTTCTTGAGTTCCGATGTGGCCTCAGGCACATAGTTACTTTGTGACCCATGGCAAATCACTTAACCCTGTTTGCCTCAGTTTTTTCATCTGTAAAATGATCTGGAGAAGGACATGACAAACCACTCCAGTATCTTTGCCAAGAAAACTACAAATGGGGTCCTGAAAAGTCAGATACTACTGGAAAATGACTGAACAACATTATTGTTGAACTACTAGTGCCTCCCTCTCATATATCTCTGTTTTGTATATGTTTACGCACATACAGGTTATTTTCAGTTGATAATGTGTAAGTTTAAGAGCCAAGACTGTTCATTTTTGTCTTTGTATCCCCTAATACTCTGCTGTTTCTATAGTAGGCATTTGATGGCTACTTGTTGATTGACTGGCTGTTTGCCAAAGCTTGTGTTCCATTAGAGAGTAGCCTCTGAAGGCCCAGGGATCTGTTCAAATCACCATAGGCCTTGAAGTGGGAATGTCTTGCATATAATTGATGTTTAGTAAAAGTTTGAGTGAATTAAAATACATAATTCCTTAAAACATGTCCCATGGCATAGTGAATAGTCTACTGGACTTAGAAGTGGAGGAAAGGTTCAGATCCCATCACTGATATTTATTAGCTATGTGACTATTAACTAGAAGCAGTCCACTTAACCTCTGAGCCTCAGTTTCTTCATCTCTGAAATGGAAATATACCATTAGTAGTATCTGTCTCATATGATTCATGGGATCTTAGATTTTGAACTGGAAGGGATTGTCAAGGCCATTGATTCTAATCTCTTGTTGAAGAAACTGCAACTCAGAGAGCTTATTTAAGACTTGTTTAAGACTAACTTGCCCAATGTTACACAAGTAAGTAGTAGAGGTGGGATTTGCATCTGTGTTCAGACTCCAGATCCATTTCTTTTTCTTCTTATCCTGTTGCTCAATTATTTAGGATCTCATCTTTGTTATTGGAGGGCAGCCTGTGACACAGTGGATAGAATACTGGGCCTGAATTCCGGAGGACTCATCTTCCAGTAGCATTGTATGACTGTGAGAGCTGTACTACAAGGAAAGCTGAGTGCCATATAATTGACACTTTCTAACTGTGATGCTGGAGAAGATTTTTGAGATTCCCTGGAATAGCAAGGAGATGAAATTAGTCAGTACTAAAAGAAATTAATTCAGACTATTCACTAGAAGATCCAGTACTGAAGCTGAAGCTTAAATACTTGCCACATAATGACAACACAGGACTCATTGGAAAAGACCCTGAGGTTTGGAAAGATTGAAGGCAAAAGGAAAGGAGAATGACAAAGGATGAGATGAATAGTGTCATGTGGAAGCCACAAACATGAACTGGGACATAGTTTGGAAGATAGTCCATGGGCTACCTTCTGCCCAATGAGCTCATTTGACTCCCCAAAGATACGTCAACTTTCCCAGTGTCCTGGGATCACCCATTTAGCCCCACAGTCCAAAATCATGACAGGGCTGACCTTCACAGTAAATGTACCCTTGGCCACTTAGTAGCAATTCTGAGCAGCTCCATCAATTTTTGCATACAATTTCTCAAGAGCAAAGTCAAGGTAGATAGCAGGGGCTTCACATACCACTTCGGTGTTAGTGAACACCTTGGCCCTGTTGATTGAAATGATGAGCTGCCCCAGACACTTTCTGTCCCCATTCATTTTCCAGTTGTCCCCAACAAAGAAATTCTGCAATGCCATGGCTCCTTGGTAACGGGCAGTGACTCTGGAGGAGATTGAAGATCGGCAGTAGAGAACCTCCATCACATTCCCTCAGCCATTCTGTAGTTGTTAGGCTCTCCCTCAGTTTGCAGTTCTTTGTCATCACAAAAACTGCTGCATGTAAATATTTTTGTATAGATGGATCCTTTCCCTCTTTGATCTTTTTGGAGTATGCATGATTAATGCCTTTTGTGGCAGAGTTGCAAATTTCTTCCCAGAATGATTGGACCAATTTACAGTTCTACCAACAGTGAAGTATTATACCTGTTTTCCCACAGTTCCTCCAGCACATGTCATTTTCTTTTTTTGTTAACTTTGCCAATCTTATGGGTGTAAGGTGGAATCTCAGAGGTGTTTTAATTTGCATTCTCTAATTGTCAGTGATATACGTAATTTTATATGGATATTGATAACTTGGATTTCTTTTTCTGAGAATTTCCTCTTCATATTATTTAACCATTTATCAATTAAGGGAGTGGCTCATAGTTTTATAAATTTGAATCAGATCCTTATGTATCATAGAAATGAGATTATCAGAGAAACTTACTGGAAGGAATTTTACCCCATTTACTCAGTTCTATTCTAATTTTAGCTGCACTGGTTTTATTCATGCAAAACCTTCTTAATTTTATATAAACAAAATTGTCCATATTACCTTCTGTGATTCTATTTCTTATTTGGTTAAGAACTCTTTCCCTATCCATGGATTTGACAAATGCTTTCAAAAAGAGTTCCTCTAATTTATGAAATCACACTTTATATCTATACATGTGGAGCTTAGGTTAGTATACATGTGAAATATTGATCTACATGTAGTTTCTACCAGAGTGCTTTCCAGTTTTCCTGATAGTCTTTGTCAAATATGGAATTCTTGGAATTATTCTATGGAATAACTGGTTTCTTTGGTGTTATCAAACGCTAGACTGCTGTGTACCTTTGCTTCTGTATATTGTGGACCTAATCTATTCCACTGATCAGCTTTTTTGTTTTTTTATTGTCTTTTCAGTCATGTCCAACTCTTCATGACCCTATTTTGGGATTTTTTTTTTTTTTGTGAAAGATACTAGAGTGGTTTGCTGTTTCCTTCTCCAACTCTTTTTACAGATGAGGAACTGAGACATACAAGGTTAAGTGACTCGGCAAGGGTTACAGAGCTATTAAGTGTTTGAGGCCAGATTTGAACTCAGGAAGATGAGTCTTTCAGACTTCAGGCTTTGCACTCAATCCTCTGTGCCACCTTACTGCTTTAACCGGTACCATGTAATTTTGCTAATTACTTCTTTGAAGTATAGTTTGAGATCTCATGCTGCTTAGACCCGCTTTGTTCTCACTTATAAAAAAATTAATTCCCTTAATATTCTTGACCTTTTGTGAGAAACTTATATTCTAATGAGGAGGAGGAAAAGGGGTTGTGTGCTTTATACATGGATCTGTGGTGTGAAGATAGGCAGAAAGTGGGCAGAAGACCTGATTCTAGGTAACATAATAAAGCAGAAATTTACATATATGAGTCAGGGAGCCAGTGGAATCTAAGCTTGGGAGTGGTATAGGGAGGAACAAGGTGTTCAGAGTGTGATGAGATGATGGCTAAGTCTTGAATGAAATCAAGAGACATTAAGAGGTAGAAATGCAGAACTGTACCAGTTGTATCATCAACTTTGTATTTACTTAATTGTAGATGTAGTAGTCTGCCCGCCAGAAGAAAGCTGATTGAGAGAAGTCTGTTTTATTTTATGTTTTTGTATTTCCTAGCACATAACTTGCAGATTAGTGAGCCCTTAATGTTCAGCTGAATTGAATGGTAAGATTTTATGATATTCTTATTAACAATATATTTGAATTTGTGTATGTCTCCTTCTAGAGTAGATTTGTAGAATAAAGGGGAGGCACAACTTGATGGAACAGTTCTCTCAATTTTTTTGGCTTTGAATGATGTCAATGGGTCTTTTGCCCTAACATTTGTCAGCAGTGATTTTTTTTTTAAAATTTTAGTTGGTTATGATCTTTTTTTAGAGTTTCTACTACCACTTTTCTTCACCTGAGTAATCTGCTTGAAGCTTCCTTTCTTTCATTAAGCCTGGAGGCATGAGCTTTCTCTGGACTGGTTTTTATTTAGGAAGAAGACTTATGCCTTAAATACCTTTCCCCAAATTCTGGTTTCATGCTTATGTTTGTTTTTATTCAACCAAACTTCAGCTTTAATCCTGGATTTGCAGGTTATTATTTTTCAGACAATATTTACATAGGAAATAACAGATTTTAAAATGTATGAAATAGTTTCTACCCAACACCAGTTTAGCCAGGATTGGAAGACTTTGTAAAACCATTATCTGAAAGCTATAATAATAAGTGCAAGCTTATTAGAATTTTTAAAAATCAAAGCAATAAATGTGGAACTTTACTTGATTTAACTTAATTTGTTTTTTGCAGGGTGTAAAATCTAAACACCGGAAAGATCGGCCACAAGATCTAATTGATATAGGTTTTGGCTACGATGAGACAGATCCATTCATTGATAATTCGGAGGCTGTGAGTAATTCTTTTTTTTTCCCAGATATTTTATTGTTTCCATAAGTTTTAGCAGTTTTACTGATCAAATATGGAAAAAATACTACTTTTAAACATTTTGCCTTATCATCCTACTGATGATCCTGGATCTTGGTTCTAGAGACACATTTCTCTCTAATAAAAAAATCATCTACCCATGATTGAAGGCTCAAGATCTTTAACTTCCAATGTCAAGACTTAACTTTTACCTAGGAAACTGTTCAGGCTGTTTTTATTTCTGAAAGAGTGCCCTGTCAAAGGCTTATGCAGTAGTACCTGAATTCTGTACTTTTCCATAGTACATACTCTTTATGGTAGAAAATCCTGAAATGGCTCCTAGGGAATTAAGTGACCGTTTTCATTGCGCAAATATATGAAGCTGGTTGTGATGAAGAAAACTTTTTGCCATACCTTCACTTAGAAGAAGAATTAACCTGAAAATTGTATTTTTTAATATATTTTTCTTCATAGCTCTGCCTCGCTTAAATCCATTTCACTTGCAAGTCAAGACATCCTCCCTGTGTCATTAGTCCTCTTCAGGAATGAAGCACAAACACCAACAATACTTATTTTAATAAACCCTCTTGGGAAAGTAGATATTGTCAAGGCATTTTCATCCCCCCAGTTATCCCTAGTTCCCCACTCACCTTACCCCCAGATAGTTAATCTTTTGGCAAATCTTATCTTTTCTCCACGACGTCTCTAATGTAGGTATGTCTCCTTTCTACTTACATAGCTGCCACCTTGGTAAAGGTTCTTAACCACCTTGCTCATTGATGGTTGCAGTGATCTTTTAATTGATCTTCCTGCCTCAAGTTTTTTTCCCACCCTACTGCATCATCTACTCAGCTGATTTTCTTGAAACATTGGTCTTACCATGTCATCTTCCTATTCAAGAGCTCCAGTGGCTTCCTATTATCTCTAAGATAAAATATAAAATTCTTTATTTGGCATAGAAAGTGCTTCATAACCCAGCTTTTCCAGTCTTCTTATCCTTCCATGTACTATTACAATCCAGTGATACTGGCCTACTTTTAAATGTTTAAAAATTTTTTTTTTACATGGCTAAATCCTACTTATTGTTCTTTCTCAAAATGTGGATGAAAAGCAAAGTTATCTTTTAATCAGATCTTTACTTCTGCTGTGTGTTAGCTTTTCATATAAAATTTTCAAGAAGTTTATTTCAGTCTTAAAAATTAGATTTCAATATTTATCATCTTCATCAGAATCCATTACTTCTCTTGAGCTTAGAAGTTATTGTGTTTTTTTGTCTGCTTTATTACTTTTTCAAGAATTGACATCTGTCCTTGCTCTGATGCTTTCCCACATAGCTGTCCAAATCTAACTAACCTTCTGTATAAGGTAGTATTCTATTTCTCTAGTTTCTTGATTTCACAAATGTTGTATTACTTAACTTGGCTCAAGCTGACTGATCCAGAACTTGAGCTAGAATGTTGTTTCTCATCTCTATTTCCCTGTGTTTTACCTCTTGTTGTGCTGAGTCCCCAGAAGAATCTCCATGCTTCATTTGCATCCCTTCAGTTTTCTCGTTTGTAAAATAAAATTGTTACACTGGATGGCCTATGAGGTCACCTCCACCTCTGTATATATTATTCTATGGTCAGTGAATCTATGAAATGCTTTCTTTGTATAGTACTTGGTCATTTGTTGTTTTATCTTCTAAGTTTGAATCTCCCATCTGACTCATCCGTTGTTAGAAACAATATCAGTATTCCTGATGACTTTATTAATTAGGGAATTATTAGAACTTAATTCATACTACATATTTTGGAATTTCCTTATTAGCAAGTATAGGATGATAATTTTTCTTTCAATTGTATAAATTTCCTGATCTTGTCCCAAAGGCAGTGAATTTGTTCTCCTACTCGGGAGATGGTAAAAAATATTAGACTGTGAAATAACTTTCAGTATTATTTTCAGTTGTACTATTTATAGTTAGCATTTGAGGAACAGAACAAAGAGTATATTGAATGAGTTTTTAAAATATGTTAATAAAGAGTAAAACATTATGTTCTGAATATATCCTTATTTTTCTATGCAGTATGATGAATTGGTGCCTGCTTCTCTGACAACAAAATATGGAGGATTTTATATCAACACGGGTACACTACAGTTCCGCCAAGCATCAGACACTGAAGATGAAGATTTTTCAGAGAATCAAAAGCACAGGTCACCTAAAGTAAGAGAATTTATAGACTTAAAACACTGATGGGGAAATCATACAATTAATAGACTAAAATATTGTAAATTTGCTTATGGACAATGTGTTATAGAAATAACAATTTTAAGAAAGTAAAATGCTAATTACAGATATCTTTATCACTTTAAAAATGTATTATTTGTGAAGAAACTTCCTTTTAATTATAATAATAGTGTTTAGGCAGCAAGGTGGTGCCGTGGATAGAGTTCTGGGCTTGGAGTCACAAAGGCTTGAGCTGAGATTCCATCTCAGACACTTATACGCTGCCTGACTCTTGGCAAACCACTTAATTTCCATCTGCCTCCGTTTCTTCAACTTTTAAATGCGAATAATAATCGCACCTGTCTCCCAGGGTTGTTATGGGGATCAAATAAGACAGTGTTTGTAGGAAGTGCTTAGGGTAGTGCCTGGTACATAAGAAGCGTCATAAACACTAGCTTTTATTATTATTATTATTTTATTTTAAATACATTTATTTAACATTTTACATTCATTTTCACAAGATTTTGGGTTCCAAAATTTTCTCCCCATTTGTCTCCTCCCCCCTCCCCAATACACTGGATATTCTAATTGCCCATATCACCAATCTGCCCTCTCTTCTATCA
>JAQQSK010000031.1:0-65328 GCA_028658325.1 Potorous gilbertii
ATGAAATTATCAAGGAAAATTGTCCTGATATTCTAGAACCAGAGGGCAAAATAAATATTTAAAGAATCCACAGATCACCTCTTGAAAGAGATCCAAAAAGAGAAACTCCTAGGAACATTGTAGCCAAATTCCAGAGTTCCCAGGTCATGGAGAAAATATTGCAAGCAGGTAGAAATAAACAATTTGAGTACTGTGGAAATACAATCAGGATAACACAAGATCTAGCAGCTTCTACATTAAGGGATCGAAGGGCGTGGAATAGGATATTCCAGAAGTCAAAGGAAGTAGGTCTAAAACCAAGAATCACCTACCAAGCAAAACTGAGTATAATGCTTCAGGGGAAAATATGGTCTTTAAATGAAATAGAGGACTTTCAAGCATTCTTGATGAAAAGACCAGAGCTGAAAAGAAAATTTGACTTTCAATCCCAAGAATCAAGAGAAGCATAAAAAGGTAAACAGGAAAGAGAAATCACAAAGAAATTACTAAAATTGAACTGTTTACATTTCTACATGGAAAGACAATATTTGTAACTCTTGAAACTTTTTTCCAGTATCTGGGTAGTTGGTGGGATTATACACACATACACACACACACACACACACACACACACACACACACACACACACAGAGAGAGAGAGAGAGAGAGAACAGAGCACAGGGTGAGATGAATAGGAAGGGATCATATCTAAAAAATGAAATTAAGGGGTGAGAGGAATATATTGGGAGGAGAAAGGGAGAAACAGAATGGGGCAAATTATCTCTCATAAAAGACGCAAGGAAAAGACTTTTCAGTGGAGGGGGGAAAGGGGAGGTGAGAGGGAAAACGAGAAGCTTACTCTCATCACATTTGACTCAAGGAAAGAACAAAATGCATACTCATTTTGATATGAAAACCTATCTTACAATACAGGAAAGTGGGGAGAGAAGGGGATAAGCAGGGTGAGGGGGATGATGGAAGGGAGGGTAATGGGAGGAGGGAGCAATTAGAAGTCAATATTCTTGGGGAGGGACAAGGTCAAAAGAGAGAACAGAAGAAATGGGGGGGGCAGAATAGGATGGAGGGCAACATAGTCTTATATAACGTGACTATTATGGAAGTCATTTACAAAACTACACATATATAGCCTATATTGAATTGCTTGCCTTCCCAATGGGGATGAGTGGGGAGGGAGGAATTAAGAGAAGTTGGAACTCAAAATTTTGGGAACTGTTGAGTATTGTTCTTGCAAATTACTGGGAAATAAGAAATATACAGGTAATGGGGTATAGAAATTTATCTTGCCCTACGGGACAAAAGAGAAGATGGGGATAAGGGAAGGGAGGGATGTTAGAAGGGAGGGTAGATTGGTGGTAGAGGTAATTAGAATGCTTGGCGTTTTGTGGTGGGGGGGAGGGGAGAAATGGGGAGAAAATTTGGAACTCAAAATTTTGTGGAAATCAATGTTGAAAACTTAAATAAATTAATTTAGCTTTAAAAAGAAAAGAAAGAGCTGATGGACTGGTCTCCAAGCCAGAAGGAACAAATGTAAGATATATAGTCAAAACACTCTGCTTGGTACATATACCAATCAGCTTATAATTGTGTTTTCTGGTTGACCATTCTAATGAGTTGGGAAGTAGGTGGGAGAAGGGTTGGGAGAAGCAAGATAAATAAAATTGTCATCAGTAGCATAGCATAATAAATAGTGCTAGACATAGAATAAGGACACCTGGCTTCAAATCCTGCCTTAAACATTTACCATCTCTGTGATCCTGGCAAGTTACTTAACCATTCAAAGTCCAAATTTCCTCTGTTAAATGGAAATAATGCTTGAAATAACTACCTCACAGGATAGTTATGAGGAAAAATTCAAAAAACTTAAAGTACTATACAGATGTTGGCTATTATTATTCATATACAGATATTATATAGTGTTAATGAGCACTGCCATAAAAAAACAAAAAAGGTTAATATTATAACCTCAAAAAATTATAGCCTCATATTCTAATTTGACATTTTAACTTCAAACTTTTTAATCTAAAATGTTTTGATATGAAGAGAAGTGAAAAAAAATAATAATGAGATGAAATTCTGTAATGGTAATTTAGAATAACTAAAGAAAATGTTATAAAATTTTCCTGAAGTAAAAATGGTATTATTAATTCACATTTATATAGTACTTTACAGTTTAGAGTACACAAGAAAAGGAAAGTTACTAATTTTGCATACTCTTTGACCCAAAATATGCAGTGGAAGATGGACTAAAGAGGGAGAGATTTGAAGCAAGCTCTTGAGTAATTAAGTGGCATGGTGAAATCTGTACCTTAGGAGATTTGTAGGTGTGTAAATAAGTGTATGTATATGTATATACACACATATATATGTGTGTATGTATGTAGGTGTATCAGTGTATATACATGCACATACACACACACACACACACACACACACACACACACACACACACACGCACACACCGAATACAATGTAACCTTAGAAGGCACTAGCTGGAAGAACTAGAAAGGCCTTGCAGAAAGTTTTGTCTGAGCTGAGTTTCAAAGGAATGTGGGATTCGAGGAGGCAACAGAGAGGTAGAAGAGCATCAGAGGCATGACAAATAGTGCAAAGGTACAAAGAGATGGAGTATCATGTGTGGAGAGCAGTAAGTAGTCCAGTATGGTCTGACCAGAGTATGGATAGGGAGCAATTAATGTATGAGTAGACTTTTAAAGAGATTTAAGTGTAAACAAAGGAGTTTATAGCTGATTCTAGAGGTAATAGGGAACAACTGGAATTTATAGAATAAAGTGTAGAGAGAATTGGGGGATGGGGGTAAAAATGACATTGTCAGACCTGAACTTTAGAAAAATCACTTTGTGGAGAATGCACTAGAGGGGAAAAGTAATAAAGAGGCATGGAATTCTTACGTAAAATGTATTAGAAAAAGATGAGACAGGTAGCAGGGAAACTGATTAGGAAGTTATTATGATAGTCTAGTCCAGAAGAGATGAAGGCCTAAACTAGTGACTATGTGAGTACAAGTTTAGGAACAGTTCCAACAACAAAAAAAAGTGTTAAAGAGGTAGAATTGAGAAGAGTTGACAACTGAATGAATGTAGAGACTTAACAAAAGAAAAAAGGATGATTCTAAGGTCAAGGCTAGGTGACTGAGTGGATAATAGCACCCTCAATAAAAAATAGTTAGGTCTCAAAGAGGTTTGGCAATGTCATTATAAAGGAACCAGATATGAGATGTGTAGAGTTAGAATCAATATGAGTTGGAGAGTTGATGGGCTACAAGAAATGAGATAGAAATCAAAATTTACTCTGTATTTTTGAGCCATAGTAACTGGAAAGGTGTTCATGCCATTAACAGAAAACATCTGGAAGATGTTGTGAAGAGGAAGAATTAGTTCAACAGTTCAGTTTGGAGCATAAGTATGAGGTGTCAATGGAATAACTAGGTAGACATGTCCAGCAGATAGATTTTTAAAGCTGTATGTAGAACTAGAATTAAGGGAAGAAGCTAGGGCTAGATATACAGATTTCAGAATTTTCTGCATAGAGATGATAAGTAAACCAATAGGATGAGAACATCAAGGGAGAAACAGAAAAAGTCTCAGGACAGAACTTCAGGGAACATTTACACTTAGTGAGCAGAAACAGGACAATGAACTAGAAGAGACCAAGATCAGACAATTAAGAGGAAAACAAGAAAAGAGTTGTGTCACAGAAGCTAAGGAAAGAAAGAATATCCAGATGAGGTTGGTAACCATTGTCAAATTCTGCAGAAAGGTAAAGGATGAAGCATGAGAAAAGTCCATCAGGTTTAATAATGAATTTATGGTCCTCTGAGAAAGTTGTTTAAAGGGTAGTATGGTGAGAAGCCCAGCTGAAAACGAATGGGTAGTAGAGAAGTAGAAGAACTGTAGATTGTTTTACCTGGGACAAAAGATATAAGATTGGTATAGTATGGGGAATTGGTAAAGTTAGGGATTACTTTTAAAGATATTGGTTGTGTTTATTTATAGGCAGGCAGACAGGCAGAAGAAGCCAGTAGATTTGTTTTTCTGATAGGGTATGAAGAAGGATAGAGGGAGAGGAAATTGTTCTATAAGACAAATTCCCAAAAGAGATGGAAAAGGAGAATATTTTCTCATCCTGTACAATTTCTATCTATGTTTTCACTTAATTCCTTCATGGATAATCTACCCAAAGTGCTGGAAGTTTATTAGAGTTAATGGGCTTTAAATCTGGAAGGAAGTTTTAGAGATTCAACCTCTTCATTTTATGAATGAGAAAACTAAGATCCAGAAAACTGAAGTGACTTGAACAAAGATCTACTAATTATCAGAGCCAGAATTCAAACCAGATTTTCTCATTTCAGATTCAATGGTCTTTCTACAACATTGCTTATGAAAGGTGTCCTGTTTTAGTATCTTAGGGATATCAGTAACACTCAAGTTGTCATCCTATTACATTATACTTTCACTGCAATATCAACTAACCTTTTCTGACTATTCAAATGCTTGACATCATTGCTGGACACTGACAATATTTAAATACAATTCTCCAAATATTAAGGAATTTTTAACTGACTTCCCTGAAAAAGGACTGATACAGCTGCACTTAAATATTATATAACAAGATTCATTTTAAAACCATCTATAAAACTAATCTCCACACTCCACATATAATGCAAGTAACAAATAATTTTATGAACAGCCCAGTCATTACAGTTAAATAGCCTTAGCTTAATGGCATTTTTTGAAACAGAAGAGGAATATTAATCTTTATTTTTTAAATGCAAATCAGAAAAACTATTTTACTCTTACTTGTTTTATTATATACATTTTAACAATGGTTTGGTTGGTTACTCAAAGCAAATGAATTGTACTTATCACAGATGTTACACTCAGGAAGTATCTGATCTGGAGAGCTCTATTCTGAAAAGGGAAATACATCCTTCACATAAAGGCAAATCCTTCTCAGAAATATTTTATTTTTCATCTACTCAAGCATCAGTACTAGACCATGAAAGAAGAGTCAGAATATAAATTGAATATATGCCATCCTAATAGCCTAAATTTAAGATTTCTTACTTCACCATAGTCTACCAAAATAAAGCCCTTTCTTTTCACCCACAAAAATGCTCAAACTGGTTTTAGAACACTGAGCAATAAAAAAGATTGTCATGCAGAAGAGGAATTGGTCCCAAGAAACCAGAACTACAACCAATAGGGAGAAGTTACGAGGCAGCAGATTTCAGTCCCACATAAAACAGAAGAACTTGCTCATAATTAGAGCTGTTCAAAAGTGGAATGTTCTGCTTTGGGAAGTAGTGAATTCCCCCTCACTAAAGAGATTCAAATAGAGACCAGATAAGCCTTTATCAGGGATGCTGTCAAGGAGATTCATGTTTCAGGGAAAAGTTCACCATATCCTAAGATTTAAACCTAAAAGGAACCTTAAAAACTCCTGTAGACTAACTCTTTCACCTTCCAGATGAGGAAACTGAGATCCAAGGTGGTTAAGTGACTTGTCTGAGGTATCAAGTAGAGCCAGGATTTCAACTAGATATGTCTAAGGTCCTTTCTAATTTTAAAATTCCATGATTATGAAGTGAGGCAGGGGGTAATAAAGCCCAAAATCAGTTTGGGGAAAAAAATATGGCTGCTTTCCTCATAACTAGTCATAGGATATCCCAGGGAGGAAGTCTACAGAGGTATTAAATGTATTATATGTATTGTATTGTATTGTATCATATATTGTATTATTATGTATTGTATGCAAGGTACTACTTGTTGGTTGTATTATATGCAAGGTACTACTTGTTGGTTGATTAAAAGTGTTTTTCCAATATCAATATATCTGAATTAAATCCTATGGGTTGGAAGGTAACATGTAAGGAGAGTCATCTTCCTTGTCATGCCTTGGTTATTTGTATCATTTTAATGGGATTTTTCTATTAATCGGTGACAAGCCATGAAATTTTATATTTTCACCATGACCAACCCATGAAATTTGCCAACTTTATCCACAATACATACAGGGTCATAGCTATAAAGTCAGCTATGCTTTTTAGCTAAACAATCATTGAAGCTTCTCCCCTTGGACAGAATGAAAAATTTGCCTATAATTAAAGTAGGAATTGTTAACTGCAGGCAGTAAAAGTTTACAGCATTGTTTGACAGTTGCAAAGATAAGCCAGTTAAAAACCCTGGGATACTATACCTACCTGTGCTTCCCACACATCTGAACAATAGTGGTGTATCTCTTAGCATCATGAAATCAATCTCAGATTAGGTAATGAAATATGCACCAGCCTTTTCCCAGAACCTTTGACAAATCACACACAATCCTAAATCTTCATAAATCACGATTAAAGACAAGTATATCATCACCAACGCATACATCTTCCCATGCCTGACCCAGAGACTAATGAGAAAAGGCCTAGACTATCTCATCTGATTAATTAATTCAAAATGTCTGCTGTTATTCAAATGTGAGGCTGGTATTATTTGAATAACACTTGACAGCAGTGCCTGAAGATATCATTTCTGATTTGTGAAGCTGCTGCTGCATAACTGATGGTAGTTTATGAAAATGTTCCAATGAAGCTGCTTTTCTAGGCACAAGAGTGAAAGACTTTCTAAAGAGATTGAGGGTTGGGAGCTGGGAAATGTAAGTAATTAATGTTATCAAATGTTTTCAAAATATATATCATTTGTGTTTGTTTTCTTTTTTAAATATTGTCCCAACCACAGTTTTTTCATTTCTCAAAAGATAAATATGCATCAGAGGATCTCTCCTTCATAGTGTGTTATTATGGAAAGAGTTGTATTTAGAGACTGAAGATCTAGGTTTGAGTACTGTCCCTGGTACTTAGTTAACTGTGATCTCAGTTAAGTCACTTTATCACAATGGGCCTCAGTTTCTTCATATTTAAAATGAAAGAATAGGACTAAACAATCTCTAAGTTCTCATTTAGCTCTAAATACTATGGTATAGGACACTGGAGTAATGAATGATCTGTCCCATACTCACAAAGTTCATAACTGGGACATTGAGGGGAAATGAGAGCAAAAGAAAGTAGAAAGGGAAAAGCTTTACATACTGAGACACTCAGAATATAATACCTCCACTTTTGAACACTTTTCATTATTGCCTTTTTGTTGGTAGGCTTTAAGGGGCACTAGACCTAGGATTTCACTGATACAGGGAACTTACCTAGGTCATATGCCAAACTGCCTCTTTTATTATTTGTATTACTCTTGTTGAATAATACTCCCTCACTGTGGGATATCAAAAAAGAGTTGTTATCATAAAAATTATCTAATTTTTAATTGAAAGAAATTATTAAATAAGAAAACAAAATTATAGTCTGCTGGTCAAAATGGATTTAATGAAACCAAAAGGAGCTGTGAATCATATTCAGGGATGTATATTCTTGTCCATTTGCCAACCAGAATCCCTCTTAAGTGTTATATATCTTCAATTCCTCACATAATGCAATAGTTGCATATATTAGATTTGATCATCATTCAGAAACATTGCTAAACACCTCTCAGGCACTGAAAAAAGAAGTATCATCATAGTTAGCACTTATAAAGTATGCTAAAGTTTACAAAAGAACTTTACATATTTCAACTCATTTGATCCTCACAACAATTCTATGCATTTTACAGATGAGGAAAGGTTATTACAGACATTGAGAGGTTAAGTGATTTCTCCTGGGTCACACAGCTAGTTAGTATCCAAAGTAGAATTTGAACTGAAGTCTTCCTGACTACAAACCCAACACTATCCACTATACCACCTAGCTGCCTGCATAAGACAAAAACGAATAATATATTTTTAAAGATATGCAACAACATAAGATAGCAAGTACTAATGAGCTTATCTAAGG
Organism: Potorous gilbertii; assembly: GCA_028658325.1. NCBI lineage: Eukaryota > Metazoa > Chordata > Mammalia > Diprotodontia > Potoroidae > Potorous > Potorous gilbertii. The sequence goes on from JAQQSK010000031.1 coordinate 7,893, forward strand.
TTACCTTCTAAATTGAGGCACACCTGTCTGCCCTGGACTGGCTGGACATCATTGGTTTCAGTTTTCCCTGCTTCCTATCTTCCTCTCACTCCTCCCCAACCCCACCAATTTTTCCTTTCTGCCTTTGAAGGCCTTTACAACTTTGAGATTCTGTGGTTCTTTTACAAAATTCCCCAGATTCTATTAGTCCAATTCTCTGCAACTTCATCCTTACATTCAGCAGGCCCACATTATGTGTGCTGTGTGTGTGTGTGTGTGTGTGTGTGTGTGTGTGTGTGCCACGACTGGCAATTTAGATTGTAGATAAAGAAGGAAAAATCCAAGGATGTCAAAGTAAAGAAGCAAAATTGTAGACACAGCTATGGAATTGATAAAGATATAAAAGAGTTTTTAAAAATATAAGGCTTTCTAAAAAAATTTTAAAGGACACAGCATATATATGTGTATATATATATATATATATATATATATATATATATATGTATAGGTATATATATAATTTGTAAATATCAGTATGAACAGCATACTTTTTTATTTGAAGTCAGACATTATCATCTAAACTTAGTTTCTTCATCTTTTCTTAAATCAAGCTAACGTGACAATTAGTAAGATATTAAAAGAGAAGAATCCAAGTGCCCTTCAAATAGGTCTGTGAACTCAGTGATCACTTGAAGCAGGAGGTCACATGTTATACTGGGGAAAATGCAGGCAAAATAAGAGTTTCATTTTTCAAAAGCATAGATAACAAAAAAAAATAGGTTTCCAAATTTGAAATGCTTCAGTTTACTAAGAGGTACTCCTATATAAGCACCTGAATACAAAATAAGGTTATCATGACATCTCTGTTGGGAATTTGAATATGACATGCACCAAGACAGGTTGAAAATACAAAATAACTTAGTATATTATAACCATGATGTTGATGAGAAGAATGACTCAATCCAGGTCAGAAAGGAAATGAAGCAAAGGAAACTTTACCATTTCCAGAGTGTCTAATCTAGTATATCTAGCTAAACTTAAAAAGTTATTATTTATTTCAATGTACACAGAGGCAACTAAAAATGGTTTCTTGATTTGTTTAATGTTCATCCATAACCAGTATAGAGCCAAAAACACAATCCTAGCTATGTCACTTCCACTTTAATTATAAAACAAATTAGTAATCTTTCATTTTAAACACTGACATTATGGCTAGGACAGTTAACTAAAAAACAAGAAAAAAAGGCTATGAAATGTATGGCTTAAGATGAACATAAATCAATCATTATGACACAAGTAGCACTTATTTGAGAGTCAAAAGTGAACAAAATGTTCTATGTCAGCAAAAAGTCTTCTGTCAAAACCTGCTCTTTAAAATTTCACTACAATGTGTTAAGACAAATGTCCTTTGCAACTCTTGTATATAGAAGCATACTCTAAACCTTCATAATTCAAACCTCTTCTATTTGCAGACACATAAGAAACATCTCCTGAAATATTATTTTCTTTATGATGACAGAAATTGTTTATAACTATATAGAGAACTAAGGCCAAAATAAAGAGGTGAAGATTCATACTTCTAGATGGCTAATCACTTCACAAAATATTAACAGGGATTTATTTAATCTTTGCTTTTTACCCTTTCGGAATATTATTAACAATGAAAACAAAGAAATAGTATTATAAAATGGTTTGTTTACATGCAAATCACCTTTCCTAGCCAATAAATAATTTCAATTCCTCAAAGCATTCAAACATTTCTTAAGCACCAACTGGATGCAAAGGATGGCACTCAAAAAATTCTCTAGATTGTGACCCACACGTTCAAAGGATAATGCAGAGATCAAATAAATTACCTATCTTGACAATCAAATACCCTATGGCAAAAGAGAAACAGCTCTATATGGTGAAAAACAGCATTGAATTAGGAGTCAAGATACTTGGATTCAAGCCTCATCCTCCCCACTAACCAAGCTTCAGTTTCAAAATCTGCAAAATAGTAGGAGAGGGATTATAATCAGTCAGAAGTTTTTAACCTTTTTGTGTGTCATGATCCCTTTGTGAAATCTATGGAAACCTTCTTAGAATAATGTTCTTAAATGCACAAAACAGAAAATATAGAATCAACAGATATTTTTGAAAAACAAATCCATAGACAATTCCCCTGAAATTTCTCAACGGATCCTCTCCATGAGATGATCCCTTTCTTCCTTTAATAGCCTATGATGCTAAATGTCAGATACACAATACATCATGTGAAATTTGAATCATAGGATGTCAGAGATGAAAGGTGTATAGAGGTCATCTCATCCAACCCATCCTTGTGCAAGAATCTCTTTTTTTGTTGTTGGTGAGTCATTTCAGCTGTGTCTAACTCTTCATGACCCCATTTGGGGTTTTCTTGGCAAAGATACTGGAGTGGTTTGCAGTTTGATTCTCCAGCTCATTTTATAGACAAGGAAAGTAAAGGAAAAAGGGTCAAGTGACTTATCCAAGGATATACAATTGGTAAGTGTCTGAGGTCAGATTTTAACTCACGAAAATTAGTTTTACTGATTTCAGGCCTACTATCCATTTAGCCACCTAGGTGTCCCAAGAATCACCTTTACAACATCCCTAAAAAGGGGTCATACAGTCTTCACTAGAAAATTTTCACTGACATGGAACTAACTAGCCTGAGGCACTTCAATCCACTGTTGGGCAGCTCCTAATTTATAAGGAAGTTTCTCTTTATAATGAGACAAAATTTTACTTCCTATGATATTGAACCACAGGCCCTAGTTCTGCTCTCTGGGAAGAACTAATCTCTTATCCACATGGAAAAGTCATATCTTCAGTCATTCACTTACTAATTGTCTACCAAGCATGCCATGTGCCATGTATTGGGGCCGGTGCTATGGGAAATATAAAGTAGTATGAAGACATGGATCCTGCCATCCCCATATACACACAAATTAGCACTAAAAGAAATATAAACAGCACATGGCATTTTCTTAAAATGATAATTAAATCATATTCCAATTAACAGTGACTCAGGTAAATCTTATTCAAAAATCTTTCTAACTCATTAGTCTATTAGCATCTTTTTTCAACATATTTAATGTTCCAACTCACCATCTCTGTACATACTCCCACACTTTCCCACCTCCATACCTTTGCTCACAAAGTTCCTTTTATGTATAAAATGTCCTCTCTCCTCCCAATTCAAAATCCAATTTAAATGGAATCCTCTCTTGAAAGTCTTCCCTGATATACCAGCTCAGTAAACAACCTCCTCATCCTTGGATCTCAAGTAGCACTTTGTTTCCACCTCTCTTACATACTTAGGTATTTTTTTTGTACCACAGATATTTATGTATGCTACATGCAAAGACCATGCCTTATGTTAATAAACAGACACAGAGGGCAATACCAATACAGTGCCCTGAACATAGGGAAGCTCAATAAATATTTAAAAGCAAAAAAAAAGTTTACTGAATTACAGGATAAGCTCAAATTTAAGCACTGAAAATATTCATTCTTCTCCCTATAAAATCCATATCTAAAAGGTAAAGTGCTATATAAAATGTGAGGTAGCATCATTATATCTTAGATTCATATACTGCTTGAGCTCAAAAGGATCTTAATTAAAGATATCCTAGTTCAAACCCCTCATATTAAATAAAGATAAGGAAATTTAGCTTATACATTTATTCCTTTATCTTGTAGACAGACGCTGGCCAAAGCCTCCTGTCTACCCTACAGTTTTCCCCCAATCACCACCTCTTTCAACTTGTTTGGTCAACTCTTGAATACCTATACTCTTCAAACAAAGAAAGGTAAAACAATAGTAGGTTAAACCTTTGGTAAGAGTTTGTATTTGGAAACCCAAATTTTAGGGATAAAATGTGTTGCTCTCCATTGGTGGTGTTCTAGGTACACATTCCAAAGGATGTTGCAATATAGAGAAAATTCTGAAGATGAAAAATTTCATTTTAAAATTAAACAAAATCTATATACATGAACCTTGTTTCCATTTTTCTTGCCTTTTTAGATGTAGACACTAGCCTCCTTGAGGACCTGGCAAGTTTTCAAAGAATTGTTCTAAGAATAGCAATATAAAAATTAAAGAGCTGTAGGATCATATTTCCACAAATACTTTTAAAACTTAAAATAAACAAATATAAAAGAAACTAACATTATAGAGGATACTTCTACAGATTCAACACTTTATGATCTATGTTTCTGCATCCATACAAGACATTAATTATTGGACTATCAAGTTTTTTTAAAAGTCCATTTTTTAGATGCTATGGTGATTCCAATTTATTTTAATGTTTTAAACTTTGCAAAATATACAATTGCTGTACCTGTCAAATATTTCCTATGTAGTTGAAGCTGGGCAGAGGTAATAGAAATACACAGCAACCAGTCCAAACAGAACAGCAGTCAGTTTTCAACATTTCATTTTGAATTGCAATTATATCCTGACATGTGATTCTAAAAATAAAATGTGAAAAAATGCTCAAGACTATTGTAACTGTCCAGAAAAACATTTTCAAATAACCAGTAAGCGCAACTTTAAGCAACAAACTTTATATTTTATGATTCTGAATAACATTTCTGATGCTCTTAAAAAGAAATTCTTTTCTCAAAGAAAACACAATATAGATTTCAAAATGAAAAATGGGTACATTTTTTTCTACAAAGCAAAACACTGTTTTTCTCTCTTACACTAGCTAGTCCTCCCAAAAGCTAGTTACAAACTCTTTCCTCTTGTTTTGTACCTTAAGACATAATCTACTTTTATCCCTTAGCAAAATATGAACCAGCTACTAAGCTGACAATGCCAAGAACCATGACAAAATGGATTATTAATGAGAAACTGAACTCCAGAACTCTATTAATTTATGTCTTCCTGTCGGATCCAAAAGATATATCAACCTTCTCACTCAAAAGAAAAAAATGCCAACACTGTACTTTGTTTTAAAGTTCTCCACAGATGAAGAATTCATTATCCAAAGTACAGTTCTGTTATTTCAGTCTTTCTTATAGAATAAAGAATCTTTATCAATGGCTAAGAAACCTGCTGACAAGTGCAAGTACCTTGCAAAATATATTTAAGTCAAACATTCATGAAGAAAACTTGGGGGAGGGGGTGGGAAAAAAGGTTAATAAAAAGAAAAAGGAAAAACAGTAATATTACATTACCCACCTTGTCCTAGGAGCTCTCAAAACAAGGTCTTTTGATTCCAGTTGTGAAATAGTAAAACGCGTATTAACACAACTGCATGTTTGTAGGTTTTTTAAAATTCCTAATTATACTAATTATTCTGACATGAAGGGAAATGATCTAACAAGTAAAGAGAAGAATGTGTGATTTCTTTATGCATAAACAGCAATGTTTAAATGACATAAAATATCCTTTTAAGCTTTCATTTTAAAAAAATCTATCTAATCTATGCTTATCATAATATTTATGAATTTTAAAAAAACCAGAGAGGAAAAATTGCTATAATGTACTCTGTGTGACCTCTGCTTTCTACAGAGAATGAAAACAGCCTTTTGCTTTTCAATCCCCATCAAAGTGGAGTAAAAGGAGGGACAGCATTCCCTTGCTCACTGCCATTAATCATTGCTTTCTTCAACCAAGTGCGTATTAATTTCTGTCATCCCAAACATCATCGAGTATTGTTACAGCACCGTTCACTCCTCATTCACCACCAGTTGTTACCAGTTTCCCTACACTGAGCAGAGACAGGGTGAATCGTGTGGATTTCAGTGTTACAGGCCTTTATCCCTGGGGTGCTGACACCAATTAAGCCATTTCAAGAAGAAATGAGAACAGGCCCAACCCTTCCATGTAACAAGAGCTTGCACCTAGCATTGGCAGGTTGCCATTTTCTCTTGCTTCACACTACAGAAATACTCTTCCAAATCCTTTTGAATTATACAGCCTGTTTACATGTAATCAGCGATGGCATCCTCTCCTTAATTTTTTTGTCCAACTTTAAAACCCAACACAAAAGATTTTTTTTATGATTAGACAAGAGAATTTCAAATGAACAAAACTCTTTTTTTTCTTTTAAATTACAGAATCATTAAATTCAGCTTTGGGACAATCATATTAAATTCCCTTTCATTTTGTGACAAATTCAATTTAATTTCAAATAAAAATTAGGAGTAAATCAAGCTGATGCTTGTATATCATGTATTTAGGTTAACTTGAGAGAAGATATTTTATTCCAATAGCTCTATTTTAGCAACATATACTTGGACTACATACACATGAATAAACAGGACATTTTCTGTATCAATGGTACATTTTTTGTCTACTGAAAGGAGGACTAACATTGGATTGGCACTGGTTTCCTTTGGGGTTCTCTGGCCAGGCATTAAACATTATAGCTTGTAAAAGGTTACCTCCAAGTCCAAAAAAAAAAAATCTAGCCCCAAAGTGAATTTAATTAATATCATTTTTGCATCACTAAATATAGAGATCCATCAAACTCTCTCACAATACTGTTGATTTTTCTGACCGCTTTAGATCTAATCATTCTCCTTGTTTTAGACATTTACATCTGCTTTTAAGTTTTTATGGTTGCCTGTTGGCAGGCAGCAAAGTGGAGCTGTCGATGCTGCTGCAGAATAATGCAAGGTTTGTTATGAATTAAATATTAGAAACCTTAACGCAGCGGCCAATAAGAATTATTTGCCTTATTAAAGCAGCAGAAGACGCTGATTAAATTTTCATTGCATTGCAGTCTTTTTCCCATTTCTACTTTCAATTCATCATTCTAATGTATGAAAGGCTTGCCGAATAATGGCAGGGGGACTTAATTTCTGGAATGCAAATATAGCAAAGAAAATACCATAAATACCCTCCCAGAAAACATTAAACAGTCAGTTCTAATTAAGTGAATACTAACTAAGTAAATATTCTCTTAAAGGGAAAAAAATAACTCAAGTGTCAAGAATTTTAAGAAGGAAATCATATTACCTATATTACAAATATATACAAATACACATTGTTAAGAGGGTGGTATTTATTTTAAAACTGTACTTCTTATGATCAGCTAACTCCTTAGAGGATCTCAGAAGAGTCTAAAGAAGGACCATACATTAGGGGATATGTTCAACTCTGAACAGTTTCATAAAATTTAGGGGTTTTTTTGCATGAGAAAAATGACATAAAAGGGAGTAAGGTAATCTGGAATGACGCATGACAAGAAAAAGCTCAGCTAGACTAACTTAGGAATGTTTATTTTTATAAATATAGTTAGAAAATAAATTGTATCTTCCTTCCATTCACCCCCCAAAAAATCTCATAACATGTACTATAGTGAAGGTTGTTCATGTTTCTGCTTTAATGTGTATAAGAAAGAAAATGAACTTCAAGTATCCATTTCCCCTAGAGAAAATCTCTTCCCTGAAACTCTGCAACTAATGAAATGGGGAATCTATAAATAGCAACATCATTACCATGAGAGCCCTTGCTTTGTACCAGTCTCTGCATCTGACCCTCTTTATACTAATAACTACTAGGCTTCAATACAATTCCTCTATAGGGTAATCAATATTAGTACCGTTTAAAATGTAATATAAATTTAAACAAAATAAAAAAGGTATTTACTTACTAAGTTTCCTAAAAACATAGTGCTACCTCACATTCACTATCACCCTGCTCCCACTTATTATTAAAGAAGATTTTTTTAATTGTCTTAACTAAGACAAGTGGTGCTCTGTAGCTTTTTCCCTAATGTTATAGAGACATGCATCATGACAAGACAAAAGCCATAATACACCTGAAGTGGTCCCCACTGAAATCTCTCTCGATGAACCTCATTAAAATGGTTACTCTATTCCAAATATTATCCACTGAAGCATCACAGTAGTAAACTCTTTGTTGAATTGTTGAATAAAAGATGGATAAAACAAGTGAGCACTTAATCAGTAAATAAAATGATTTGGCAATATGTTTTACTGTTATTCAATATAAGATTTATTCCATTGCAAAAGATCACTTCAAAAAGTTAACCAATATGTAATTTCCCAGTTAGCTATAAATTAGACGAGAGTAAGGAGATATGCAGTTTAAGGATATAATATCATAGAAACTATTAACTGTCTATGAAATAAACTCTCACTATGTATAATTTGTTGATAAGATGTTCATGCTGTCCTTCATTAATGGCAAATAGTTACAATTGCATCTCCTACATGCAGAGAACTCAATTGTTCTGCTAATTTTATATCTCTTAAAATAAATATGATAAAATGTACCAGTAGGTGGATAAGTTTAAAGGCTCTTATTCACTGTGACAAAATTATTGATGACAACATATCACAAATGGCACTTACTCCATATACACATGTCACAAGAAAATGTAAAATATTGATACAGCTGTGCATGCAGAACATTTACTTTTTAAATGAAGATATAATATTTTAATATTAAACAATGTGGTTAAATCAAGAGAATATATGTGAATTCAAAGGTGACAACACATTTCACACACACTTAACTTGATCTTGCATGCTTATAGGTACAATATACACTATAAAATCTGATTAACCTTATTTAAAAAGCAAAAAGGCGGCATTACTTTGGTGCCATTGAATATATATATATATCATTATGTACCATCTCAGAAAGATAGAAGAGTATTAGTAATCTGGCTGTTCTTATTAACAACACAAGTGAAAGTATTAAATTACATCAAATCCCTGAAAGTAGCTTATCTGGGAAGTTGCAGTAAAAATACACAATGTAAGAACACATTCTAGTGGTGAAAAAAAAATTCTCCTGTAAAACACAGCAACCTACCCCTGACCTGTTAAACTGGGTGTTTCTGAGTTTTCCACAAAGGAAAAAAGCAAACCCATTTATTTGCAATGGTCTTTTCGTAATATTTTTTATGGTATCAAATGGAAGCACAATTATTGATAATGAAATCTTTCAACAATTAATATCTGAAGCATTTAAGGCATATTTAAAGCAGAATTTAGAGAAATCAAAGTAAAGAAATTAAAATGCAAGCAGGAACTCAACTTCACAGTTTCATAAATACAGCATTGCTGTTGGGGTTTTTTTTAAGTGACAAAGCTAGACTCTACTTCACATCAAAAACTAAACTGGGGGCAGTGAGGGAATGTGAGCTCCAATAATTAATTACTCAATCATTAAACATTTATTAAGCACCTACTATGTGCCACGAATTGTGCTAAGCCTGCAGAGATAACAAAAAGAGTCTTATTCTTATAGTATCATAAATACTGAAAACTGCTAAAGGAATGCTGGAGATTATTTAGTCCAATTCCATTTCACAAAGAAAGAAACTGAGTCCTAGGGAAGGAAAGTAACTTACTTACTCAAAATCACACAGCTACTAAGTAGCAGCACTGGGATTAGAACCCAGGTGCACTGCTTCCAAACCCACTTCTCTTTCCACTACACATCAATACATTCAAATGATGCTCACAACGAATAAAAAAAAAATTTAAAAAGAATAAAACACCACCACCCAGGCACAGAATTAAGTAAAGCGGCTGTGTACATGGCAGGGCCCTTCAGCCGGTGTCTGGCTCTGAGGCAGAGCCTCAGCAGCACTTGACAAGAGCCTGCGCTCCGCAATTGTAACCCTCAAATCCAATCAATCCTTGCTCTTTGCATTTCAAGCAGCTCCTGGCTGCCACAGCCTGAAGATAACTATTTTACCACCTCTGTCATGCCTAATTAACAAGTCAGATGTACAATTTAGAAATTTTGCAATTAACCTGCTAAAATATTGCTGGAGGATGCTAATTGTTATGCCAGTTGCCATAAAAGCTCATTTGCATAACTTATGTGTGAAAAACAATTATGAGCCGCGTTCACAGACGCGGTCCACAAACTGCTCCTAGCTACGGATGAGAAGGCCACAAAAACACTTAATTCATTGCCCACAAAATTACGTTCTCCCTTTTCTTCCACAGCATCTGTTTTGTGAAGCCATATTCATAGAAAATCCCCAAATCAACAATTAGAAGCATATGTAAATGTGCGATTACAGTTCTCTCTCTTTCATTGACAACTTCGCCTTTTTTGCCTTGCATGAAGAGTAGGGAAAGCTATGATAAATGCTTCCCTGTTCCAATTCCCCTGCACGACAAATAGGAAGTACATTTGGCAGGGCCAGTGAAACTGCCAGCCTACAGACCAGCCAGGAGGTAGCCATTCTCCTCTCCTCTATCTAGTCACTGCAGCATCATCACTGGGGGCCACTTTAACAACAAAGGAGCTAAAGTCAATTGTTTCTTCAGTGAAAAGGCTTCTGTTCTCCAGCATATATTTGCGGAGGCATTTGAGGCAGAATTTTTTTATCGTTAAATTTAAGTTGGTAAAACATCGTTGTCTACAAATATTTACACTAGTGCTGACCATCACTTAACTATAGTTACTACTCAAGCAAGGGAATTCTGGAATTGGCCAATTTCTTCTAAAGCTGAGGGTTTATTTACTTTCTTCTTTCATTTTACTTTTTTTAATAGTCTTACGCCAATCAATTCCTCCTAATCCGGCAAAATAATAGAAATAGAAAATTCATTTCTATGAAGCATTTACCTAAGAACTGCTCAAGTACTACTATTCCCAGTTTATAGATGAGAGAAGGAATTTTCCAATTTACTGTATTCTGCTTTTCTATTTTCATGCCATAGTCTTTTTTCTCCCATAGTACTATAATAACAATAGTTGGCATAACTACAGTTTTTTAAGGTTGTAAAACACTTGGCCCACAAATGCTTCATAACGTCAATAATATTAAGTGTAATTCCCATTTTATACTTAAGGAAACTGAGGTTCAAAGAAAACAAGTGACTAGTCTATGTTCATGTAACCCATGATACAAAGCTAGGTCCCCTAAGGCCTACGTTCTTTCAACTACACCCAGACAAATGTACAGGCCACACGAAGAACAAAAACAACATATTTATTACTATTATTTTCACTTTTAAGATTATCAAGATAAAAATAGCTCATATTTGGAATAGTACTTTTCCGGCAGTGACCTTGACCACTAGTATTATTCCTATTTTACGAATGAGTAAACAAAGGTTCAGTTAGGGGGTGGAATCACTTGCCTAGGGTTCTCACTGATGTATTGCATGGGAACCCAAGCCCAGGGTCCTCTCATCTACACTACACTGCTTCTCCAAATCCAGATATATTTGTGGTTAAGCCAAAGTAAACATTCTACAGGAAACTTTCTTCTCTACTTCCTATATAGAACTTATCATAATATGTGCTTTAAAATGAAGAAATTTAAACTTAACCATCAATTTTGACATTTCAAACTGAAAAAGAAAAACTTCCTTAAGTTGAATCTATACTTCTCTGCCACTACAATGACTGGCCAAAAAAAAAAAATTTTTCAAAATTGGTAACTCAATTTCTAATTCTAACACTGTCCATTAAAGAAAAATACAAGCTTTAAACCCCTCAAATTCTCATTAAAAGAAAACATCCACAGAATTTGTAACTCAGTTACAATATATATTAGACAATGAAACAATACTGAAATACATTGCAAATTATTAGAGATTTGAAAGTTATGTAACAATCACAGTAATTAAATAGGGGTTGTTATAGAAGTGAGTAAAAAAATTGATTTGTTTAGTGCTAAAATTATTATTAGATTTGTATACTGAAAAGAAGAAATATTTCTTTTGTTGCACACAAAGTGCTATAAATTTAGGTAAACCAAAATTAGTTTGTGTAATATACTGACATCCTAGAATTTATGTATATAGAGACCATCATTTAATTTTCAGACTCAATTCCTATACTTGGTTCACAGTCAAAAGGTCAAGAACCAAGAAGTCAGTAAGTTCCCAAGGATATCATCAATACCATATCACTGCTCTAACAAGTGGTGAGCAAGAAGTAATTCAGAAAAGTGAAACACACATACCCCATACACAGTTCCAAGAGCTTGCTTGATTTTGTCTTCACTGATTCTAACAAAGGAAAGAAATACGATGTCGAAAACCTGAGAGTTCCCACTGTATTTGAATAACAAGTAAAAATCTAAAAATACCTCCACTGTATGTTATTACCAACTGTATCACTGGATTTTATAGTGACAGGGCTGTGCTATAATTTTTGAGAAAGCCTCAGCATAAAGCACCATAAACCCAACCATTGCTGTAATGTATCACCTTATCTCGCACACAATCATTTCAAACACAACTTTTCATGTTAGTATAATTTGTTCAAAAATGGTAATAAATACATCCTGAAAGCTAGAGGAATCATTGCACAATCTATTGTAACTTGTTCTTGCTGGTGACAGTTAATCCCAGCACCAAGATCCAGTGATACAACATTTTAGTACCACTTAGTTCAATTAAAGATATTCACTACAAACATGCGATGTTCCCAATCGACATTAAATATGATTCAGTGATAACATGACATTTATCAGCAAATAATTATCCTCAAACTAAGATGTGGATTTTTGTCAGTTGGTGGTGTTGGAGTTCTTTCTTTCATAATAAATATAAAATCAATTTCCTGCTCCAGTCCTATTCCAACTTGAAAATGATATATTTGACTATGAATTCCAAATACTTGCATCCTTAGGTTTTGGGGGTTTTTTTAAGGAAAGGGAAAAGGAGAGATAAGAAAAGAGAAAGAAAAACAAACTCCGGAGACCGTTTGAATTATTCTTTTTCATCAGGAAAATTAACATGGAGTAGCTAACAATAATGACTCCTTGGTATGATGTACATATTACACAAGCCTGTATTTTTTAATACACTTATAAAAACAATTCCTACAAATTCCTCCAATACAATGCAAGTAATAAAGAAATGACTGAGAAAATATTAGTAAACTGACCCCCTCCCCCATCAACCTCTAATCCAAGAGATTGTTGCTTCTGGGGAACTCATCACCTCTTTTTCTCTCTTTCTCTTACTCTCTTCTATCTCTACCTCTTTCACCAAAAGCAATTTCAAATGCTTTTTGTTCCCATTTCAATCAAAAATGGCTTCATATGTTTTAAATGAAATTTTGCAAGTAATGAGTTCCTAATGAAGATTCATTGATTTAACTAGTTCGGGGAGTACTGGGAAGGGAACAAGAATTAAAAATAGCCAAGGATTTCATTTAGAAAAGCAGCTAATGTGTAGGTACACTAAGTACTCGTCACTGAAAATGTAATCAGGAGTTCTGTCTCTGGAGAGAACCTGATTCTCCTCTCTGTATGCATATTCCGAACTCCCATTAACATTAATGGGAGCTACACATGCATACTGAGGAGAAACTAGCCTCCTCAGTGCGCATGCATAGCAGCTGTGATGGTTTGAGAATCCATATGGCTCTGAAAAGGAGTTATGGTTTATTAGGTTTACATTCATAGATACAGTGGTGGAATTCAGATGCCAAAACCAACCACTCATATCCAAAATATTCTGTTATGTAACCAAACTCAGGGGTAGACATACCAATTCTACCAATCAGCTTAGTTACTTCAAGAAAAACACATCCTTCTCAACTCTACCTGTTGAAATCCTTCTCTTCCTTCAAAGCCCAGCTCAGATGCCAACTCCTCCATGAAGTCAAAGATAACCTGCCTAGGAGAAGTGTCATAAAAGACATTACATCAAGGACATGTATGTCTAGAAAAACAAGTGGGCCAGTCATGTAGTGAGAATGAGAAACAGATGCAGAGCCCCAGCAGTAAATCAGTATACACAGGAAATTCAAGAAGTGAGCCTCTGCCCCCTTTCCTACATAATCTATGAAGGACTGATGGAAAACAAAGAAAAGGATTATAGGTGAAGGAAAGGTGTGGAGCAGTCAACAGTGATGGAGGAAAGATTCATGGATCCAAAGTATATAAGAAAATTCATTTCCAATTTTTTAGTAACACACAAAGAAAACAATACAACTATAATTATGAAAAGAAATGCAAAGCTTTGATTCAAATTAAAAGAAATTCAGAATTAAGTATGAAAACTCACCTTTGGCTCATTCCATTACCATCAAGTACAAGGGGGATACTCAATTGTGACTTTATATGCAACTCATTTATCTATAGTGTTAAGATTTACAAACTATTCTCCTAACAGCAATATTGAGAGGTAGGTAAGTGCAAATAATATTATCTCTGTTTTCCAAATTAGGAAACAAAAGTTTGAAAAGGCTTCCTAGAATCTAGTCAAAGCCCAGGTTCAAGCCCAGTCTGCCTGGCTCTTTCCATAACATTTCTACCATCTCTTTAGATATACCATATATATACATGTTAACATATATTAATAAATATGTTCATTCAACAGGTTGAGTCAAGGTGAGAGCTTAAGCCTTAATTAGGAAGTATCTTGTTTTATAGATTAAAAGTCAGAATACTAATGTTAATTTAATGTTACTTCATGTAGTTAAATAAAATCTATAACTAGTATAATAACTCTCTTCTAAAATAGGTCAAATATGCTTGTGACTTCCATCAGAATACTAGTTAGTTTCCCATAATTAAATAGGAATGTTAGTTTATCAGATGAACCTTCATCCATATTCTAACCAAGCATATACTTAAAAAGTGAGTGGTACTACAAAAACCTGGTAGGAAAAAACAAAAAACATGAGACTTGGAGTCCAAACACCTGAGTCAAGCTCCAACTGGACCATGTACTAGCTACTCAAAGAAGTCTATTGCCTTTTCATGAACCTGTAAAATAAAAGAGTTAACTAGATTATTGCTAAGACTTCAGTCTACTTCTAACATTCTGTGATTCTCTGAATTCTAAAACAGATAGGAAATTATCTCCAACTTTGTTTTTCAGTCCAGACTTTTGATTGTATCCATATGAGGTATTTTGAGGAGGAAGCTCACTCCTCCACCAATTCAGACTGCCAATTCAAGATCATCAATGGTCTATAATTTACAGTCTTAGAGAAATGCCTGGAGCAGTAACAGGTAAGACTAGCAAATAGTCCTCACACACCTAGTAGGTGTCAAAGATAAGACTTTATTAACTCAGGTCTATTTAATTCCAAGGCCCAGCCTCTACCAACCCTCCATGCCACCCCCAATATCAAATGATACAAAATTTCCATTACTTTTTGTAGTATATAGAAACAATGCAATTTTCATGTTCAATAGCTCCCATTAGATCAATTAATATTCAGACAAAGCCTTTAACATTAAGTTTAAATAATGGGGGGAGAGGAGAACAACCACCAATGTTCTAGAAGCTTCTCTAGACCTTTCAATCAATTTTATTTATATGCAAAACCAAGAGAAACTCAGAAAAAACAAAGCTCCTCCTGATGCTAAAGCTCTCAATTTACTGACAGGCAAATGGCTTCATGCTGCCACTTAATCTCATTTCTTGCATAATGCCCTCTAATTAGCATATCAAAGTGAATTAATACTTCTAGGGCATTAGCAATGGGGAAATCTGCTCCAGGCTCACAATAGCAGTTAAGAGAGAGCCAAGAAATCCTCAAAAACACCACAAACCACTTTGCATTGCAAAACTGTTCAATTTATTTATCCTCTCTCTCTAAACACTTTTACCGCACACTGTTTTACTACTGTTCACCAAACAAAATGATAATTGCCAAAGTTACCAGCATCTGTAATGCCTGTTTGGAATCTTAATTTAGATGATGTTGAAGATCATTTCTATATGCATCCCTTTGTTCTATTACAAACATTAATATAGAGACAGTGGAATTGTTGGTGCTTTCAATTAATCCACTTAAATCATGATAAAATTTTATGACATTTTAAAAAATTATTTAAATAACAATAAGGTAAAAAGCCACCTGCTGGACACTGAAGATTAAGAAAAAGATGACTTTGAAAACTGAAGTACAACCTCAAAAACAATTCTTTTGTAAATCACTAACAGATTCTCCCAGATGATCTTTAGTGTCTTGTGGAACCTGAACTATTAAATGATGCCATTCTATTATCAATTTATTATTGACTATATATTTTAAAAATTTGAGTGTGCTTTCAAAAGCTTATGTTTGTAAAACCTTTAAAACACAAAAGTGTAAAGAAACAAAGTGTTGCTTCTAATTTTATCACCCAGCTAGAAAGATAACAGGAAAGATTTTACTAATTCTTTTTTCCTTAAGAAATTAAGCATAAAAAAAAGAAAATTAAGCATTAATAACTATCCATTTCTAATCCTCAATCATATTGCTCTATTATTAACAAAGAATGAAAAGATACTATACAAAATCTAATTTAAATACTTTTATCACATTACTCTCAGATAACTACACTTAATATTAAAACAAGGTAAACAGACAAAATTTATAAATACATGATTATGTTAATGACCATGAAAATCAGGGAGTAATGGTTGCTACTGAACAATCATCAAGAGAATCAGGTTTCTAAGGTAAAGGAAATAATCTTTCTGACATGGCTTCCTCCTTAAAGAAATGACTGTTTTGTATTTTTTTCAGTAAACCAGGTATTGCTTTTAAATTGCCTCTCTAAATAAAGAGGACAGTTGGATGTAAATATGGTCTAGTCAGTGGAAAGGGCTATGGCCTTGGGAATCAAAAGACAGGGGAGACTATATGTTTTCTCATCTACAAAATGGAGATAAATACTGCATTTTATACTGATTTCAAAGGTTATGAAGAAAGCATTTATAATCCTTTAAATATATAAAAGTAATAGTTATTACTTTACTTGAAGACTATAAAGACAAGACTATCAACCAGAAGTAACAGATACCACTTTGGTTTGGCAGGTAAACCACTATAACTTTATAAAAGCTGTGCTGATAAGATTTGATAAACTTTTAATAATTTAAATTAAATACTGATTTAAATGATTTATGCTGTTTATACTTAAAACACTTACATGCCCTGTGGAGTAAAAAGAAAGTGCCACAAAAAGTGAAATCTCTTATCTCAATCCCTACCGTTTATCTTGATAAAGAAGTAGCTAAAACCAGACCGCTAAGAAAAGAAATAAGAAATTCTTCTCAAAAGGAGAATTCTGAGATTATAACTACCTATTTGTATTATCTAAATATATTTCAGTTAGTAATATTAAAAGAGAATAAAGAACCCCAAATGGTATAGAATAGTATTGGAATAGACTAGTATCTGCCAGTATATATGTTAATTATTTATCTTGAATACACACAAACACAGGTGCCTATGTAAAAATACACAATTATAACTAAAGTAATAAAGACAAACTTGGGGAACTAAACCAGTCTTGTCAAGTAATAGCCAAACTGTCTATTAGATGTTTTAACCCTTGTTAATGCCATTATAATGAAGCACACAAATACAGAGAAAATACTTGAGTGTCAAATTAAGATCTATACAATCTTTTGGAAAATCTTAACATTTCAATTCTATGCTACACTACACTCAGTTACTAGTAAAAGATACTAAAGAATGCATTTCCATCATGAAAAAAATACAGAAATGAAAAATCTATTGTGTGAACAATGAACATATATATACATACATATACATATATACGTACGTATATTGTGTATTAAAAGTTTTTAAAAGCAGCATATAAAAATAAAGGCATATTCTAGTTTGGAACACCATTCACTCTCATGATGGAAAAAAAGATGTCATCATCAATAATATGATTGGGAAAGTTCCAAAATAATAAAAACATCACCTCAAAATATACAAATGCACTTCAAATCCCATAATAAAACAAATCTTACTAAAAAGAAAGGCAAAAAAATTTTTGCTTGCATAGATAAAGTAAGCATTAACAAGAAAGTCCAATATTATCTTTTCTTTTTTTTTTAAAGCAGATATGGGAGAGACAAAATGTTGGAAGCACAAATTCATGTAATCAGGATGACACTCATTTCTCACTTAATAAAAACATGAAGCTGTAGAAGAGATGAAGTAATGAAACAAAACTCAAGTTCTCTGAGAGAATACTACATATAATTTCCCTCAGCAGAATAAAAGATATTTAGAGAAAGAAGTTAGAAAACTGGTCCCCATGGTTTGTTGCCCCCCTCTCATCCTATTCTCCAAAGTCTCAAATATTCAAGAAAAACATTAAGGGAAAATATTGAAAGAAACAAAATTCTAAAATTACTTTTTTAAAAAGCAAAACATTTCTACAAAACTGAAGCAATCAATTTTTGACATTTAGGATGAATGAATGGCTTTACATTTCTATCATCGCTTAATCAGTAGTAGGTTTTACAACTTTAAAAGGCATAAAAAACATGACATTAAATTTCAAAATTTAAACTGGTAAAGGCACTAGAATAATAATGTGCAAAATGAGATAGATGTGTTGTATGAACTTTGACTACACATGATAAATATATTCAAGTACTATTAAAAATATTCAGAATGGTAATGTATGTAATATGTATTAATATCTAACACAATATATGGCCATTTTCATTTTGCTAAAGTATTCATTTAGTGTAAAATTGAGCCTAATACACTAAAATTAAAGGTATGCCATGACATGATATAAATATGATAAAATGCAATATAGCTATTCTATTTATTGCTGGATAGGAGTAGAGTTTAGATTAAGCATTTCAAAGAATGGCAATTCAAACAGAAAAAGGATACTCAAATGAGTTTCTAAAGCTTTCTGGGCAGAATTGGGTAGGGAGCAGTGTATTGGATTGAGAGCACTACCTAGCCCTTTAATCATAATGGTGACATTGTGTGGCTAGTTACATTTGTAACAATAAAAATAAAAGGTTTTCTTTCACATAGTACACAACATCTCTCCTCCACTTCCTCCCTCCCCAAAAAGATTTCATTTTGTACGCTACATTCATTATCTATTTTTCTTATCTAAAATTTTCCCTTATTCTTTGTAGGAAGGGTGCCCTTAAAGGTATAACATTTTTAATGATCATTTTCTTCCTCTCTTTAGACATAAAAAATACTTCAACCAGCCCAACCAGCCAAGCAGGCCTTTCTCTTCCCCTGCGGACACCTCCTGCAGTCGAGAAGTTCATTAAGTTTTATGATCTTCCCAAGTCAGTCCTGCTTATAAGCCTCACAAAGGCTACAAATCTGGCAGACCATCATGTATGCCATTAGACATTACTAGTAAATGAATGCTATTTAGGGTTTGTGGTGGCAATAAATCAAGGTTTGGTTGGCAGCTATCAACATTGAGTATTTTAACCTAGTGCTTAAAAAGGGAAAGGTTATGTGGGTCTTTTTAAAGATATGTGCATATATGTACTTATGTATATTATATAAATATAGCATCTTTTAAAAATCCATACCTTCTTGTCTATATACACAGACAGAGCTCTCTTCTACAGCAAGGACTCAATCTTACACAACAATATACTTCATGTGAAAATATATGAAAAATTTTCTTTTCCAAAAAATTTTGCAAGAGTACCAAATCATGCAGCAAATCAACCGTAACTTAGGGCTTTTCCAATGATGTCAAGTCTCTAAGGATAGAGTGTTTTACCAAGAAAAGCAAGTCAACATTTGAAATCATTAGGTGTCCAAGAATGCTACAAGAGCACATAACAAATGTGAACATTAATATAAATTCAACCTTAGTATTTAAGAACTATTTAATTAAGTATGCAGTAAAAATCTGTAAAAGATAAGCTTAAAAATTCTTATTCAAGTTTTGCTAATTTTTTGAAAATTTTTCTTGATTTTAAGTGGTCACTTTTAGCAATATACAAATTTCACGAGTGAAAATTAAGTGCTGGATATGAAAAAAGACTTTAAACCTAAAAATAATAGCATGAGATATTTTAAAATTAGATAACAATGTAAGAAAATACAAAATTAGAAAAGACTTTAAAAGAAAGGCTTATTCCCCAGACTCTGAACAAGAAAATAAAAGTATGCAATCAAGACAGATATACTGAAGGGAAAAATAGTTTTTCATATTTGTGAGGAACCTAGGAAATATGTATTTTTTTAAGCTCAATTCTTTATTTATACCAGAAACTAGCACAGTGCTCATTCTGATAAGAGCACTACTATATACTGACAAACCCTAAAATAAATACAACTAAAAATAAAATCAATCTATCAAAGTTACTTATTTGAGAAGAGGAACAATTGAAATGGCATGATACACTGACATACTCCCTCCTCCCCTCCAACCACCACCACTCCTCCATTATGGAGAATAGAGCCATCAAAAGTACCCCAGGTTTCCATTAAAAATGACAAGCTAAACTCTTCTTTTCATGCTAAAGAATTAAGCACCGGCCAGAAGATTATTAAAGTTCAATAAAACGATTAGAAATAAGCTTCATCTAAAACAGGGGTTGTTCAGCTTTTTTTGTGTGTGTCATAGACCCTTTTGGCAGTCTGATGAAGCCTATGGATCCCTTCTCAGAATAATGTTTTTAAATGTATGAAACAAAATACATGGGATTACAAAGGAAATCAGCTATAATGAAATACATAAATCTTTCTTCTTGAGTCCGTGGTCCCCAGGTTAAAAATCCTTGATTTAAATATACCCCCAAAATGTTTATCATTCAAATTAAAATTTTTTGGAAACATCAGACCATCCTTACTGAATCTTATGGAAACAAGTCAGGGAAGGGGAGGAAAGATAGAATTTGATATCATGTTTTCTTTGCTTGGTAACACTAATGTCTATACAGCTGTTTTCATTTCACATGGAAGATCCCTGAGTATATCCTCTTCCCGGACTAGTTTTGGAGGGAGAAATGGAAGTCGTAGAAAGGAGGGGGGGCTCCTCCCCCACACCCACCCAGAAGAAAGAGACTCACCCCCATCAATCACTCAGTGCTTTAATCCTGTCCCTCTCAAGCTGCTGGGGCTGGCAGGCTCATGCCTTTGCCCAGACACCGCCTTTACTCTTTGTTGGCTTTTAGCTATTTTACAAAAGAGAAAACTTACAAAGTTGGATGCACTAGCCGAAGCATAAAAGCGAATCTCAACTTACAAGTTATCACTGAAATCCCTAGAAATGTTTTCAAATCACAAAGATCTCTTTCCTTGTCAGTTAGCCTCTTGCTTTTTAAGTAGTAATACAACTACCCAATACTCTCTACCAGTAATCTCTGTCTCTGAAAAGACTTGTTTCTTCTTAACTCACCTTTGACATGTAGTTGACTATACTATTCTCTTTTCAAAATGTTATAACTAAGCCCTGTGCAAATAAGCAACCTGAGGACTTCTGTGTTCCTGATAAAACTCTGCCTGCTCTATGTCTAAATAAGGTAGGCTGTTTCTTGGGTTGATTCTGAAGCTGGTTTGGCAAAAACTTACAGAGGCAAGGAAACAAATACAAGTCAAAGAGGAGTGAGTCTTAACTGTGATTAAGGTATATATGGGGGGGGGGGGGGGGGTGGAGAAAAGAATATCATTCCCCTTATCCCACATAATATAATGCAATAGAAAGCAGAATCAATCTTAATATTCACAACATGGTCAATACCCAAGTGCTTAGCTGTCAGCAGAAACTGAAGTGGAGTCCTGATAGTACAAAAAACCTTGGACATTAAGCAACATGATTTACTGAGAACTATGCACTTATAGGTTTCTAAGCTAAGACTCTTCATAATTTAATGTTTAATGTCTCATTTTATAGTCAGATAAAAAATTTTGTCTATAATTTAAGCAGGCCACGATTTTCAAAGGTAACTAAAAATTGACACACAAAATAAAGTTAGCTATCTCAAAAACCCACAATACTCAAAATAAAGTGTGTGGATATAAGTGCATATACATTTCTATACACACATATACATAAATGTATATATTTTAGGATGGCTTCTTGAACATTAAGAATCAACATTCTCTCTCAAAAAAAAATATGAAAAAGTACCATTTAGGCAATTAATATTTCTTAATATTTAGAGAAAACAATAAACTCCAACTTTTTCGGATATATTTTGTCTAGATAAAATAATTATATAAACAAGAGCAGTAAGTCTAGCAATCTAAATATATACAGTGTGCAAATATTTTTACATTCAACTGTATCTTAAGTACATTTAACTTTTTAGTTATATATGTTACATTAGTTATAATATATGCATTTTTGCATACATTAGGTTTCTTAAATTTTCTTCTCTGACTCAACTTTTAAAAAATGAAATTCCATTTACAACATGCATTCAATATACTAAAATATGCCTCATAAAATGTTCAAACTTGGGTAACATCATCCTGGTCCTGTACCATGTAAAAGGCAAACTGTGCCAGTCATACTAAAAGTTATCCAAATTTAACCAGCTTCTGACTTGAACCCATATGACTACTTCAAGACTAAGAAACTGTGTACTTCCAAAAGAACAAAAAAAAAATTAAATCAATATCATTTACAAGGCTCATTCAATATAATTTTGCACATAATTCCTTGCCTCCTAAAAACTATTTTTCTTTAATATGGTACAGAGCCTTGAAATATTCCCTTAAAAACTTTAATTAGTTTTTAACCCTCCACTTGGCCTTTCTTACCTATTTCATGACATACATTAAACTTATTACATTTGAACTCTTCTCATGTATGCATAGAAATTATACATTTAACATAAATGCAACATACAAGAAGTCTAAAAATGTTTTTTCTTCTATACTTTGTACAAGAATTTTTCCCATTCAGCAGCCTAATTTAAAGATGCTACTGAGATATGTTCAATTGCATACATTCTTCTATTGGAAGAGCTGATGCTTTAGGTTGTCTAAGTAAAACAGAAAGTTGCTGGCGATGCTTCCTCTCAGGGACTCTTGCAATTGGCATCCACTCTCATATTGCTCCTTGAAAAAACTGACATACAAACAAGGAAAAGGGAAAGACGGAGAGTGGCTGCTCCCTGATTGCAGCCAGAGGGGACTGGCTCCTGAGAAGGATGACACATGAGCTTTTCCATCTACATTTCATTTTACATCGGGAGTATGAATTGTAAAATTGACTCCAGATTTATTGCAGCTTTCTCCACTAACCCCCCAACCTTATCCGCCCCCCCTTCAAGATCAGGAGGTGGAAAAAGAGAGAATGATCAAAGATGGCGGTACCCAAAGTAGCAGCTCCTAGATTGGCAGAGTCAAATGAGTAGTTACAATGCCACGTTGAGATCACTGTAACACTAGAATTCTTACCTGTTTTCTCTTTTATTTCACACAGGACACTGAAGAGAGCAGGTTTCATTCTATGACAATTCAATGCATGTTTTCTGGGGGGGAAAAAACAACCCAAACAAAGGTATTAGCATCACCTATTGAATAACATGGCGATTTCTTCAAGTGAGTACATAAAGATTTCATTTCAAATCTGTGTCTTCCAAGGTCCACAGAAGCTAACACAAACTGGAATATATTTATAGAGACAGTTTTTATCTTTAGGGGAAGCCCTGCATGGTTGCCCCATATATAGGTGTGATTATATCATATGCTGGAATAGGGAAAATCTAGAAATGTGAGAGAGCTTAATTGGGGAGCAGCAAGAATAAATGGAGAGGGGGGAAATAATATATATATAGACTATCATTTATTCTCTAAGTGAAAAACAGAAAAGAGTAGAATTTTACAATGACAGTTAAAGTTTTGTAGGTCTGTTCAAAGACTTACTTTTCCCATCTGTTTTGTTTCCACATCACATTGGCCCTGGATAAAATTCTCTACTAATCTGTGCGGGATACAACCCCTAACTTTCTCTTCTGGTAACAAGTAACAGATTTATTAGTTGGGGAATGGGTGAGGTGGCCTTCAGAATCTTGAACCTTTATTTCATATATACTGTGATTTAAACATTTACTGTTCCAAGTGGGAAAAAGCAACAATGTCTTGTCACTTTCATCAGGCAACTACCCAACACAAGGACTTGATGGAGTAAAGAAAGTTATACTTCCTCAAGTGGAAATCACAGTCTCTCTCAGCAGATACTTATTGGTCAATTTTGTCGTTTTAAATCACTGTGACAGGATCACAACGGGGTTGCCGAAAGATAAAAGAAAAAAAACGGCAAAAGTCACCATCTACCCCGTTTCCTGCCTTTAAAAAAAAAAATTTGAAACAAGCCCTATGTGGAGTGTGGTTTAAAATTCCCAAGAGCAACTTTTTTTTCCCTTTTGCCTCCAAAGGGATGGTGTGGAAATCTGTGGTCCCCCCCAAAGGATCAAATGTTTATTTATAGAACAAAGTTCATTTTTAAAAGAAGCTAATAAGACAGTTTAGAACCGATACGGAAGAGAAAGGAAAGAAAAGAATATACAAAAACAAAAAAGAAAAAAAAACACGGCAACCCACGGGAAGAAGGCAGGGTGGGGGGAGCCACGCGCGCACACACACAAACACACACACAAAAGATGTTCAATGAGACGAAACCAACTTTGCTTGCGCCTCGTCCAGGCTCTGGTCGGTGATGGTCATGATCTGGTGGAGGATGTCGCCGATGTCCTGCTTCCTGCCATCGCCGTCCGCCCCTTCGTGCCCGTGGGGGGGAGGCGGCAGGGCCATGCCCCCCTGCACCGAGTGGCCGGCCAGGTTCACCCCGGCCAGAGTCTGCAACATCCTGGATTGATCGTCCATCCCGCCGCGCGCGGGCGAGCGGGAGGCGGCGGCGGCGGCGGCGGCGGCGGCGGCTGCTGAGGAGAAGGTGGAAGAGGAGGAGGGAGAGTGAGAGGAGGAGGAGGGAGAGGAGGAGGAAGGAGAGGAGGGGGAGGAAAAGAAGAGGGGGCGGCGCGCTGCCCGCCCGCGGCTGCTGGGGGGGGCGGGGGGAGGGCGGTCGGGGTTCAGGGAAGGAGGGAGGGCCCGCGGCGGCGGCGGCGGAGCCGGGCCCGGGGGAGGGTGGGGGGCCCGGCGGCTAACCCGGCCTCGCTAGCCGAAGCCGAAGCCCCGGCGGGGGCGAGGGAAAGCCCGCTGAGGAGGCTGCGGCGGCGGCGGCCGAGAGATCCGGGGCCCCGCGGCTGGAGCGGCGGTGACTGAGGTGGCGGCTGTGGTGACGGTGGCGGCGGCTGCTCCTCCCGCTCCCGGCGCTGCCGCCGCCGCCGCAGCCGCCGCCGCTGCTCCCGCGCCCCGTCCTCACAGCGCCTCTCGCCCGCGGCTGCCGGGCGGCTGGTCCTCCCGCAACTTGCCCCAGAGCCTCCGCCGAGTTGCCGGGACGCTCCCGCCTCCTCCCCTTCCTCACTCTCCGCTCGCTCCCCTCCCTCCTTCCCTCCGCCCCCCTCTCAGCCTCCGCCGCCGCCGCCGCCGCCGGGCCGGAGCTGGAGCCCGAGCCGGAGCCGGAGCCGGATCGGGACGCGAGCCCCCGAGAGGGGGGAGGGAGAGGGGAAGGGAGATCGGCGGAAGGAGGAGGGGGGAGAAAGGGCAGATGGACACGGGGTGGAGGTGAGGGGGGAGCGGAGAGGGGTGAGAAAGTTTGGGAGCCGGGGCAGGGAGCCGGATGGACGGCCAGGTCAGCTGCTGGGGGCAGCGGGCGCCCCGCAGATTTATGAAGCGGGACCCGCCGCCGCCCAAGCCGCGCACCCACCCACCCAGGCAGGCGGGCGGGCAGGCAGGCAGGCAGCCGCCAGCGGACGGGGCTCGATGGCCGCTCTGGTGAGGGATTGACAGGCTGCCAGTGCCACTCACTCACTCACTCCCTCACTCACTGCGGGCCCCCGGCACGGAGGGGAGGGGGCAGAGGGCGGAGCTGCCGCGCCTTGGCCACGCCCACGGGGAGGAGGTGCCCTGGGCTCATTGGACCTCTTGCCTGCCCGCGCCTCGCCCCGGCCCCGCCCCCTGCGCGGCCTCAGCACCTCGCAGCCAAGCGCGCGCCCCCAAATTCTTCTTTCGGCTGGCGGGCGCGCGCGTAGGTTTCCGAAGTCCAAGCCAACTGTCTCCGGTTGGTTGCTTGTGGGTGGCGCACTTTTCAGTGGGGAGCGTGGGAGGATAGTGTGTGTGTGTGTGTGTGTGTGTGTGTGTGTGTGTGTGCGTGTGTGTACGCGTGCGCATAGAGGTGTAAAGGGCTGGGGAGGAGGGAAATTCCCTCTACCCCTGGGACTCACTTCGCAGCTTCAACCCTAGCCGCTTTAGGCGACCAAGGCTCATAGCGAAGACTTGAGGCCCGTTCACTTTCCCGCGCTTCCGGAGAGTAGGAGGGACCCCTTCGAGGGACCGGACCGGGAGTCGCCCTCCAATCACAACTCTCCCACAGTCAAATAGGGCGGGACCATATGAGTAGACGGTTGATCTGATTGGAGATTTCGAAAACGTTCTTTACACGACAGGAGGAGCAGGAGTGCAAAGGCCCCGCCCCAGCCCACCGTTGTCATAGTAACCAGGGTGGCGCTATAGAAAGAGGGGTACTCCGGTGCTTTCCGCCTTTGTGGAATCGGGAACGTTAAGGAAAGAAACCCCTTTGTACCCTTCAGCAGTCAAGAAGAAGGGATAAGACAGTTGTCAGAGCAGGAGTGGACCTTACGGACCATGTTGTCCAACACCCTCCCCCATTTTACAGATGGGGACACTGGGGCCCACGTAGGAAAAGCGATTTGCTGAAAATCACACAACGAGAAAGTGCCTGAATCTATAAACAATCTCAAATGCTTCGACTTCAGAGCCCGTGCTCTTTCCACTAGGAAGAACATCTGGAAGGAGGAAAGGGGAGAGAAAGACCATAGGATTTACAGCTGGAAGTACATCTGGTCCAGACCACTCATTTTACCCATGACAAAACCAAGACTCAAAGAGGAGAAATGCCTTGCCCAAGCTCACAGTAGCAAACTCCGGAGTCAGATACAAGCCCTCAGACTCGAGGAGGAGGTGTTGAATCTAAACGCTGAATTCCAAAGCCCACGTGCAGGAATCTCTCTTGAACCGAACTCCTTTGGAGAAAGAAGACTTTACTCGAAGTCGAAGGATTGCAGGTTCTAAAGTCTATCACTAATTCTGGTACTTTGAGCCAAAACCTCTTAGAACCTGACTTTCCTTATTGGACACAGAACTCATTTCCTTTTGAAATAAATCCCATCCAAATTCAGATTAACTCGCCTCTAATTTCTCTAATTTTCCTTTAAGGCTTCGATCTCCAAACTTTTTGATCATACATTCCTAAAGAAATGCAGTGATAGCAGAGATACCAATAACAAATTGCTTTCTAAATGTACACAAGATAAAAAGGGATTAAGGCACTGTTACCTGACGGAGGTAACAGTGAAAAGCCAGGTATAGGGCACTATATAGACAGACCCTGGTGACACCCTGACACCATGTGAATTGATATTTTTTGTTAGCTAATTTTGATTTTGTGGGAATATTTATGACATGAGAGGGTGCATGAAACAGGAGAGGAGAGAAAGAGCAGGGAGATCCAGAGGGTGATATGCTAGGGTTAAATCAAGAGCTAGCAATGAGGGGGAAGGTGACTTCTGTGGCCTCAAAAAGAGAACCGTCTGCAGAGTAATTGGTTAGGATGGGGAAGGATTGAAAAAGTGGGGAAGAGGCCCTGTTTTGGTGTAAGAAGGAATTTGCCAAGGTCATCAGAGCTAGGATTTGAACACATCTTTCCAAAACCAAGTCCAGCATTAATCTTTACTACAACATTATTACACCTTGGAATCAAAGGGTTTACATCTCATCTCTGAGGTTTCTACTGGTGAATACTCCTATGAGTGAAGAGAGATGGTCTATGAAGGGAGGTAGGGACCTTGCACTGGATGTGACCTGGGGGATTGGGGCTTGAAAAAGTCTACTCATTCTACCTACCTCAGGAGGAAGTGCGTTGGAGTTCCTGAGAACAATTGGCACCTGAGGAAGTGTGTTTTTTTTTCTTTCTTAAAGACTTCATTTTTAGTGTAAACAAAATTTGGAAGCTTCAGAAAAGGCAGCAATTTTAGAATGGCAGGACATAGTGGGCCACTCTCAACACTGCTTTAAAAAATGACAAACACAAAAATAAAACATACACCCAGGGAGAAGATTTTGAGGCAAATGGGGGAGAGGAAGGAAGAGTAAGCAGGAAAAATGATCAGTGATGAGCTACCTAATTAGAGATATAGGGGAGGGGCCCTTCCATGGACCCAAGTCCTCTCTGACACTAACCATAACTGGCATTTTTCTGCAAGAGACACAGTGGAAAAGTGGAATCCACATGGCAAGCAGTACAAAGCAGTGGCAGAAACTGCCTAGAGGAAAAAGACTGGAATGGATACTCTGGAAGTTTTGATTGCATAAGAAATATAGACAAAAGAAAGAGACCAAATAATTAATTATAGGAGTCATGAATCAGAGAATGAAGGTCTACAATAGACAGAAGGGATGGAAAGAAATCAGTTTTGGAAAGGAGTGCAAAAAATGAAATTTAAAAAACTGATCAGCAAGACTAGTTGAATGGGAGAAGAGGAAGAAGGAATCTCCTTGAGTAGAGGGTCAAGGGGAAGGGAAGAATTATATAACCAGATTAAAAACAGGGAGAAAAAAAAGGAACTAATAAGTAAAACCCCACAGGGAAAGGTGTAACAAATGAGAGGAGGGGGGGGATCAGGAGTGAGGGGAAGAGGGAAGAATGGGAACAGGGACACCATAAAAAAAGATTAAGGTAAAATAACTGAAAGAGCATAAGTACTGTGTTAACAGCAAGAGGGAAAAATCGTAACTTGAAAAAAATCAATATTAGAAATGACGGAAAATACAAACCTAACTCATAACTTTAAATATTATTGAATTTAACAATCTAATAAAAAAAGAGTGACAGATTTGTTAAGAAAACAAAACCCTACAATCTTGCTTACAAGAAACACATTTGAAAAAACAAAAATATATGCAAAGTAAAACTGGGGGAAAGGGAAAAAATTGAATATGCCTCAAGTGAATCTGAAAAGTAGCAGTCACAATAATCTTATATGACAAAGCAAAAACAAGCATTCAAAAATAAAAAGGGATAAACAAGAAAACTGTTTTATAGTGAAAGGAACCATAAACAAGAAATCAATACAGAAATAAACTTAGAACTAGAAATGCCTTAGCACCCAGATTCCTAAAGGGAACATTTTCTGGGCTACAGGAAGATACAGTAACATGATAATGACACAGGGGACTCCAATATCCCTTTCTCAGTTTTGGAGAAATCTAACAGAAAAGTAAAGAAAAAGGAAAATATGGACCTCAACAATTTACTAGAAAAAGATTTATGGTATCTTCTAAATAGGACAGAAAAAGAATATATATATTTCTCATGGAACTTTTAGAAAAATTGGCCATGTTTTAGGGCACAGAAGTATTGCAAGCAAGCAAAAAGGTAGAGATAGCATATATATTACAGATCATACCACAATAAAAATAGTCATTGGTTCAAGGACCATAAGCAAAAGATACAGACAATAAAATAAAATCCTAAAAAAAAATGAGTATCAAAGAAAAAAATCATAGAAACAGTGACTATGTAAAAAGGAAATGATAATGAAACAATATACTAAAATTTCTGAAATGCAGCTGAACCAGTCCTCAGGGGGAAAATCATGTCTTTTTAAACATATACTAAGAAAATAAAGAAAATATTAATAAACTGAACGTGCATTTAAAAGAAGGTCAACAAGTCAAAGTAAGCACAAAAGAGGAGATAAGAAAAATTAAAGAAGAGATGTGTAAATTGAAAATATAAGCCATAGAAATGATCAAACTAAAAACTGGTTCTTTGAAAAAAATGATAAAATTGACAATCCCTTAGCTAATCTGATTTTTAAAAAGGAAGTAGAAAATCAAATTAATTAGATAACAAAAGACAAAGGCAAAATCACAACAAAGAAGAAATAAAAAGAATAATCAGAACATATTATCCACAATTATATCCTAACAAAACTGAGTACACAAAAGACAGAGTAGCACTTTCAAAAAATAAACATGCAAAACTATCAGGTAGAGATCTCAAATAATCTCAGAGAAAGAAATAGATCTAGCTGTAAAGGAACTAAAAACAAAAACAAAGTCCTGGTCCTGATGGATTCATAGGAGAATTCTATCAAACTATTAAAGATATTTGGCAAATTATTCTCAAAAATTGAAAATGTAAGCACCCTATTGGAATCTTTTTATGAGGCAAATATAGTCCTAGTACCTAAATCAAAGAAAGATAAAACCCAGAAAGAAAACCATATGCCAATATCTTCATTAAAGATAGACTCAAAAATTTTAAACAAAATCTTATTAAATAGACTATAGTGATTTATCCAAGAAAAAATCCATTATGACCAAGTAGGATTTATATTAGAGATATAATAATGCTTCAATATTGGGAAAACTACATAGTTAATCATTTTTAATCCAAAACATTCAAAACCACATGATCATCTCAACAGATTAAAAAAAGCCTTTGACAAAGTGTAAGCCTCTTTTATACTAAAAAAATAGTCCACAAAATGTAAGCATAGGGAGACCTTTTTTAATGTCATTAAAAGTATCTATCTAAAATCAAAAGCAAGCATCATATATAATAGGAATTCACTAGAACCTTTTCCAAGAAATATAGAAGTGAAGCAAGGATGCCCACACTCCCCACTACTATTTGATGTAATTCTGGAAATGCTAGCAGCAACAGTAAAGCAAAAGAAAGCAATTAAAGACATAAAAATAGATAAGGAAGAGATAAAACTATTCCAATTTACTGATGATATGATGGTTTATTTGGAAAATCTTAGGGCATCAGTGAAGATACTAATTGAGACAGTGGCTTCAGCAGTCATAGACTACAAAATAAATCCTCAAAAATCGATAACATTTCTATATAATAAAACACAAGAAGCAATAATAAAAAAGGGAAATCCCATTTCAAATAACTATAAAATGCATAAAATATCTGAAGACTGACCTACTGAAAAACACAGAAGACTTGTGTTATTCAGTTACTAAGTACTCCTCAAAGAAATAAAACCAACTCAAATAACTAGAGAAATAGTTCTCATAGCTAGACCATGCCAATATAATAAAAATAACAATACTATCACTTTAATTTGTACTTTTAATGCTAGACCAACCAACTTACTAAGGGAATACTTTATCAAACTTGATAAAGTAATAACAAAATTCATTTGGAAAAGAAAGATTTAGAATATTACGGGAAATGATGAAAAAGAACAAAGGATAGCATGCCTAGACATCTAACTATATTATAAAGTAGCAGTCATCAAAATAATTTGCTATTGGTTAAAAAATAGGAGATCAATGGAACAGAAAACAAGGAAGAATTCAAAGCAATAGAATTCAATAACCCTGTTTTTGATAAAAAGCCACCTTATTTGATTAAAAAAAAACTTCTAGGAAAACTGAAAAGCATTCTGTCAGAAATCAGGTTTAGACAAACACTTTATACCATATTCCACAATACATTCTAATTATATATGACCTTAATAGTAAGTATCATACGGTTAAAAAATTAGAAGAGAACTAGATCACATACCTCTCACAGCAATTGGTAGGACATATAGTCTAAAGGAAGAGATAGAAGCAATTATAAGTTACTATATAAATGTTTTATTATAGTTCCTACTATTGTTATTGTTATCCAGGTCAATGACATATTCCCCTACTGAAAAACTCCAGTCTGCCTCTTTTATATGCTAGTATCTCAAGTTTATTGAAGTAGAGGTTAAAAAATAGACTAGAAAGAAATTTGTGTTTTGAATATGGATTTCAGTTATCCATCTATGCTTATTGTCCCTTTAACATGAATAAATAAGTTGACTCATTAGAAACAACAGCCAAAGAACTCACATTTGAGATGTAAGAAACTTCTCTTTGCTATTTATCTCCCTCATTTTTATCAGTAGAAGACTAAAACCATAATGTTCAGTAGGGCCTGAAATCTTAGCGTTCATTTTTCAGTTGACACTTAGCTTTCTAGAGAGGTTTTATTTTATAGCAAAAAGAGCCCTAGGACTTTCAATCAAAAGATGAGTTTAAGACTTGGCTCTGCCACTTACTAATCATATGACCTTAAGCAAATCTTTCTACCACTCTGAAAACCAGTTTCCTCACCTGTAAAATGGGTGTATTAGCACCTGTACTACCTACTTCATGGCAATTTGTATAGGCCTCAAATGAAATAATTTATGTAAAATGCTTTACAAACATAAAAGTCTTCCATAAAGGTCAGATGTTATTGTCTGATATATTCCTTTTACATATCCTTTTACTTTTTAAAATGGTAGCATAAGTTTCTTATTTTTCCCTTTAAGATTCATAGATTAGAAAATTTTTGCCCTGGACAAATCCTTTGGTTAGACATTTTTTAAAAGTCTCTCAAGTTCAGCCCCTAAACTCAATAAACTTTCATGGAACCAAAAATAGAGGTATATAGATATGAAAAATGACTTTTACTCTGCGGGGCTTAATGTAGGACAAGCAGTTCGGTAAATGCCAGATGGATTCTTGGAATGTAGCAAGCTAGTTGGTTCCAGGTTCTTTCCCTCATATGTTGTGTGTACTTTTAAATACTCCCTACTGCAAAGCTAATAGCTAACCTTACAGTTAGGTAGGCTGAAGTACTTACAGACTGCCCAGCTGCTGGCTAGAGAGTTCCAAACAACCCACCCTGCTTACTTTTCCTCTAGTGAATCCCGGATCTTACTTTACTTTTTCTTTCTTTGGTATCATCCATTTTCTTGGTGCCATGGAATTCATTTGGGGATCTGTTTCAAACACTCCCATCTCGGTTACTCATGAGCAACACTAATTCTAATAGGTAAAACTTAATCTGCTCCCGAGTGACTAAATTCCAAATCCATCACGGTAACAATCATAACTTCACTGATACATCCTCCATTGATGCTTCATCACAACATAAAGATGTCAATGGACTCAAAGGGTGAACCAGCTGAACGGAAGGTCTGGCAGGTCCGATCAAGCTGGAAAGGGGTTAAATGGTGGCCCAAGGATGGTCAAGATATCTGTGTTCAGAGGATTAACCTAGATCAAATGAGAAGCTCATCTCAAAAGTGCTAATCGCAGGGCAATGATTTGGTGGGGTTGGTTTTTGGTCACAGCAACCCATGAAGACCAATTCCCATGATGTAGGGTTTTCATTGTTGGATGAAGATCCCATCCATGCTAATAAAACTGGGGGTTTAGAAAGAATTGATGATTACCAAGTAGCCTCCTCACAACTTTCTTCCCAAGCTAACCTTTGAGAGGTATATCTTACAGACCTTATAGACTTAACTTTCATTAACCATTCAACATCCTAGATGCAATCACCATTTCCCCCCAAAATAGTTTGATTTTGAAGGCCTACTCAGCTCTTAAAATGCCATGGTTCTTTGACTTATTATCAAGCTTCTTTTGCCCTGGAACTAACTAACCTCATAATCTATACAAATCAGTTACAAGGATTGGGATAATTAATGAGGTGTTTATTGTTACTCCAAGCTCACTACAATGTTATGTAAGTGAAGCACTATATATAAAAATATAAATAAAATTAAGAAAACATTTAAGCAAGTAAAAACAATTAAGAGTTATGGGCTATGTAAACAAAGCAATACATATAAACGTACATTAGATTTAGGAAAACAGTTAAGCAAATGCCAGCAGTTAAGAATAAAATAATTTGTTAAATGTATAATACCATCAGCTATTTTAAGTTACATACCTCTAAATCCCTGGTCATTCAGTGGTCTGGAAACTTTATGCAATGGCTTCACATGAACTGATTTGATTTAATTGGCATGCTGCTTAAACAACTTCCCCTTTCGTGAGTATTCATATAAATTACCCTTAATATTAGATACTCTTAAGCAAAGATTTTTGTAGCCTCATCGATAAATACAGGCATGCCCCAACAAATGTCATTTTACAATAGCATCTTTCACATGTAAGAATAATTACAATGAATCACTTTCTATAGGACATTAAGGTTTAAGCACTTTTCTCACAAGTCTGTGAGTAAATATTGAAAGGATTATTTTTCCCATTTTACAGATGAGGAAACTGAAGCTCACAAAGCAGAGGTCATTTACCAAGTCATTCAACTAATGTCAGAGCTAGCATTCAGATTCAGGTTTCTTCTAACACCAAGTCTCACATTTTTTGCTACATCAAATATTTCTGTAAAGAAATCCCACTGAAATGGAGTTTGACCCATTGTCCACATGTAACATTACCTATCAAACCATCTGCTGTCCAAAATACCTCTTCTCCTGAAAATACATATTATGTTTTGGAGAAACCAGTTAAGAGGATTAGGAGAGGGTGTTACAACTTACAACTGACTTAAGTTTTTTTTTTAAAAGTTGATACTAGAGCACTCAATAAACTGTCAACTATAATATCCTCAGAGATTTTTGAAAAAACATCTATTTATTTTACTTTGAGATGCTCCATTCAGTAATGCCCCCAATGATTGTTGTGCCATCACATATAATGTATTAAAGCACCCACATCAATCTGTAATGTTTCAAAAGCAGTATTTATTAAAGATTCAAATGAAGTGTAATTTCTTTTCCATGATTGTGCATTCATTAAAAAGTGAGCAATGACAAAATGAATGATAGGGGTTAAAAAACAAAGATTATGCCCTAACCAGGAAGGATTCTACCATATCAATCCTTTTCCCTAGACTTAAAAAAAATCTTGCCAATTC
The DNA here is from genome assembly GCA_028658325.1 of Potorous gilbertii. Lineage (NCBI taxonomy): Eukaryota > Metazoa > Chordata > Mammalia > Diprotodontia > Potoroidae > Potorous > Potorous gilbertii. The sequence continues at coordinate 42,398 of JAQQSK010000031.1, forward strand.
TTTCTCACTCTTTCCCAATAGGTTTTTTATTAACATAAAAAGAAATCACTTTATGAAGCTATCAAGTGTATCTAAGACCCTCCAGAATCTGGCACCACCCTGCCTTTCCACATTTTTTCCATATTTCCTGCTCTCCTCCACAAGCCTTGTGCTCTAGCCAAACTGAACTGTTCTCTGATCTCCGAATATTCTCTGAACTTTCCTGCATCTCTGCTTTTTCTTATACTTCTCCCTATGATTGGAAAACTCTCCCTACAAAGCCTCTTAAATTTCAACTCATTGTTTAAAGCCAAATTCAAATGCCACCTCCTTCAAGAAGCCTTTCTCTGATATTTCACTGTCGGTGTGACCTTTTGCTCTTCAGACCTTGCACAGCATAAACTACACTTCTCTAATGCACTTATCTTGTATTATTGTATATTTTACAATATACAAGGGCAGCTCAAACCTGGGAGGCTTGTTGCCAGGCACATATACATAATAAAGGCAGGAAGTTGGAACAAAGGATTGAGGTTGAGGTCAATACCTCCCACTGCTCAATCTGGAGTTTTTATTCTTGTCATTCTTCCCTCCTTTTAATTTCCATAAGAGACCAAAAAAGCTTGGAGGATCAATAAATCTGGAATGCCTTAGACCCAGAGAGTCCTTGGCAATTTGATGAAAGAGCAGACCCTCAAATGATTCTGAAGGTATACTAGTTGGCAATCAAAATCTGATGGAAATTAAAGGGTATTTTCTAAGTCATATGGAAGCTTGTGGGAGAAAAATGCACCAGTCAAATAGGATAGTAAGGTTCAGACAGAGTAAATGCTTCTAGGTTCTCTTAAACTAGTTAGCTGTTCTGTGTTCTTCTAGAGGTGAAGATTCTCCTTCTAGAGAAGGAAGCTACACATAACTAAAACTCTAGAAACTGACAGATTCTCCTAGTGGAGAAAAGGCAACTGAGGGTATTGTCCCAATCTGAAACTAACATGAAGTCCTTAATTCCCTCACTAAAAGAACTGAAGCTTAAGCCTGTAGGTTTCCAGTGAACAGTGAAGCCATTCCTCTTCTCACAGGAAAGAGATCAATCCTCAGCTGTTCACGATTAACTGACACCAATAGCTAGAAACAGAAAAAGGCATTGCTTCACAACTTCGTGTCTAGTAGGGTAACATCTAACATTGACTGTAAAATCAGCAGAGCAGTTCCTAGAAGAAGTTATAAAACCAGATGCCAAGGAGAGACCACAAACCAATAAAAGTGAACAGGTTGAACAGGAAGCAAAACAATGATATCATCAGAAAATATCAATGGAAACTTTGAAGGCATGAGTTGTACTTCTATAAAATGTGTCCTGGACACATTTTCCCTAAGTGTGTGCTCCTTCACATGGATTTCCTATATAGGTCCATTCTTCTCACTGATAGTGTTCCTTTCTCACTCAGCTGTCAAAGTGATCTTTCTAAAGTGAAGGTGTGACCATAGGACTTCCCCATACAATAAATTCCAGTAACTACCTATCATCCCCAGAATCAAATATAACATCCTCTTTTTGGTATCTATGCCCATTCATAAACTAACTCCACCCCAACTTTCCAGTCTTCTTACACATTAAATCCCCTGCCCGTGTACTCTACAATCCAATGACACTGACTTTCTTCTTCTTCAAACAAAAAACTGCAACTTCCAACTCCAGGCATTTTCACTGGCTGGCCCTCATGCATGGCATGCTCTCCCTCATAATCTCTGCCTCCTTGTTTCCCTGACTTCCTTCAAGTCTCAACTAAAATTTGTACCTTCTACAGAAAGTCTTTTCTGATCATTCTTGACTCTAGTACCTTTAAGCTGTTGCTATTTCAATTTATTATTTAACTTATTCCAATCTATTTTTAACTTGTTTATATAGTTATTTTCATGTTGTCTTCCCCATTAGATTGTGAGATCCTCAAGAGCAGGAATTGTCTTTTATCCTTCTTTGTATTTCTAACATTTAGCACAGTGCCTGGCACAGAGTAGGCACTTAGTAAATGTCTAGTGACAGACTGACTGATATCCATATAGGTAACTTTGTCCAGAAAATATTCTCTGCCTATCTTAGGAGGCTACTCCATGGCTTTGGACTGAGTCTTTAATTGATTGGTAGAAATAAATACAATAGTTGAGGCTCAGAAGCAATGGATTTGGGGTTGTTTTGGTTTTTCATGAGGATGCCTTGGGGGAATATACTGAAGATAGATAATGCCCTAGGAACTATATATAGTTAGATATTTAGTATTATATTTCCTACTACACTGTAAACTGGATGACAGCAGGACCATTTTTTTATCTAAACTTTGTATATTTCTCAGTACTAGGCATGGTACGCAGTAGGTATTTGACACCTGTTTGTTGGTTTGAATTATCATTGAAAAAGAAAGCATCAATTCAGATCCATATTAAGTATAGCTAATGGTGAGTGAGCGTAAATTCAGTGAATATTGAATTATCTTGTGTTACCTTTTCCATTTCTGTCCAAACAATGAGAACATCAAACCAAGCTTTTTGCCTCCCATTTGACCATTTGTGGTCCCATAAGTGTTGTAGGTGAAATTCTAATGCCAACATCCACTTAGTTTAGGTTAGATATTGGGACAGAATGAGGCACTCACAACTCACCGAACATTTAACAAGGGAGGTATACTTTAACCTAACATAACAATGCTAAGCAATAAGATAATAGAGGCACTTATCTTCTCTGAATGCATGCATCTCATCTCCCCTCTTTCATTTCCTCCCTAACCCATGTAACCATGATTTGGTGACTTGTATGATCTTATGCACCCACCAAATATGAGACTCAAACTTTATGTGGCTAGGATGTTTTATGCCCCATGACCAAGAAACTGCACCAAGAAAACTGAAACTAATCCAAGTCCCATGGGAAGCTTTGTCCTATCATATACTCCTCCTTGATGTCAAGATCCTAAGGCTCTTCTAGACCTTCCACCATCTAAAGGCTTATAAGGCTTCTACTCACGGCATGAGCAGTGCTGTGAGGCGGGGAGGCAGGGGGAAAGCAGAAAGGGAAACAAAATAAAACAAAAATATGGAGAACAAAAACAATGTCAGAATAGGGAAGGGGATGCATTTGAGAGACATTGCAAAGGTAAAATCAGCAGATCTTGGCAATATATTGGATATTGAAAATGAGAGAAAGAATCAAGGATGACTCCTAAATTGTGATCCTGAGGGACTTGGAAGAAGGTGTCCTCTACAATAATAGGGAAGTTGGGTTTTGGGGAGGGTTAAGGGGAAAGTTAATGTGTTCCATTTTGGACACACTGAGATTAAGAAGTTTACTGGATGTTCAGTTTGAGATGTCTGAAAAGCAGTTGGAGATGTGAGACTAGAGGTCAGTAGAGAGGTTAAGGCAAGATAGATTTGAGAGTTATGAGACTAAAGATAGTAATTAAATCCATGAGAGCTGATGAGGTTTCCAAGTGAATTAGTATAGAAGGAGAAAAGAAGAGGACCCAGGACAGAAACCTATGGGACGCCTACCTTTAGAAGGCATGATCCAGCAAAGGAGGCTAACAAGGAGAAAGCTGATTGGGAAAATGAGAACTAGGAGAGAGTAGTGTCTCAAAAGCCTAGAAAGGGAATATCAAGAATGAAAGACTATCAAAGACTGCAGGGAGGACAAGAAGATTGAGGACAAGAAAGGACCACTGGATTTGGCAACACTGGTAACTTAAAGCAATTTCAGTGGATTGATAATGTCAGAAGTTAAACTGTAAGGTATTAAAAATGAGAGTGAGAGGAGACAAAGTTGAGGCATCCATTGTAGGTTTTTTTTTTCAAATTTAACTATAAAGGACAAAAGAAATATAGGACTATAGTTAGCCAGAAGGGAAGAGGTAAATGAGGATTTTTTTCAGGATGCGAAAGGCATGTCTGTAGGCAGTAGAGAATGAGCAAGTATACAGAGAGAAATTCAAAATAAGTGATTGAGTGGGGATTGTAACAGAGAAGGGCGATCTATTAGAGAAATCTGGATGGTATAAGATTGCTTGTGCTCAATAAGAGACAAGATCAGATCATCATGTGAGTCAGGTGTAAAGGAGGAGAGAGTGGCAGAAGGCATAGTAGTGACATAAGATGAGGAAAAGGGGAGAAAAGAGAGTTCCCAGTGAATGGCCTCAATTTTCTTTTGTAAAACATAAGGCAAAGGTATCAGCTGAGAGGAAGGAGGGAGGGAGAATGATAAGTTTGAGAAGGGATGAAAAAGTTTGGAAGAGCCACTGTGGAGAGTAGAATAGTGAATTGACAAGGAAAATATGGCAGAATTTCCTAGAAGCAATAAGGGTCCAGTTGAGATTCTGTAACATAAATTCATAGTGAGCTTAGTCAGAATAATTTTGTGATTTTCTCCATATTTGTTCAGCAGCATATGTGTAGGAGCAAAGGCAGAGGGTAGTGCAAGCAATCTAAGGTTGAAGATTGGCAAGGTGCAGAAATAAATTACCTGTCATAAATTTGGTCTGTGCTATACACTGAGTAACTTATTCCTTATAATTTTGGAGAAATCCTCATTGTGAGACAAAACTTAAGCAAAAACACGACCTGAGACAAAATCCAAGAAAAGGGCCCATAATGAAATCCATGGCTTTAGACAGCTATGTACAAATTCAGAAAACTTGCCTAGCAAATAAAATATTTAGAAATCCTAGCTAAAGTAGACAACGTTAAATTCACAGACATAACTGAGAATTGGTAGGCTGAGACTCATGAAGGATGTGACTCTAGAAAGTTATAACTTATTCAAAAGAAACATGCCAGATAAAAGAGCATTTAGGGTAGTAAGAAGCAATAAGAAGATTCATTCATAAGAAAATTCATTAACCAGATTGGGAGAGGGAGAAGCATGGGAGAGGGAAAAGCATTTGGATGAAGGTGAGAAGCATGACGTAAAAAGCATTTGGATGAAGATCAACAAAGGAAGAAAGAGAAGTGATACTATCATCAGACTACACTACAGACCACCAGAACAGAAAAAGGAAATAAATGAGTTCAATAAACAAATTACAAGCCTGGCCCACAGATATGATACAGTGATAATAAGGGACTTCAGTTCTCTAAATATCTGCTAGAATATTCTCTCTCTGCAAAAGCAGAGCACCCAATTGTTTCCTGACTTGACTTAATAATTTCATCTTCCAAAATGAACCACAAACAAGGATATTCTTCTGAGTTTTATTCCTACCAACAGAGGATTCAGTTGTTAAAGTAGAAATTATGGGATGGGGTTGGGGGGGGTCTTAGGTTCCAACTTATAGCTTGTGGTATAGTTGTGGCATAGTTGAAAATAGTCCGATATGCAACCTATATTCTTGGAGAGTTTATTTCAGAGATTCCATTGAAAGGTTAGATAGGATCTCATGGGCTAAATTTCTACAAGGGAAGGCAGGAAAAGGAGTATACAGCTGTAATATGATATGATATGATGTGATGTAATATAATGTAATAGAGACAGACAGAGAAGTTTAAGGGTTGTCAGTCAGTCAATAAACATTAAGTACCTACTATGTACTAGACTATGGGGATACAAAGAAACACAAAAGTCAGTTCCTGCTTTCAATGACCTCACAGTTTAGCAGGGGAGAAAACGTAAACAATTATGTAACCCAAAAAAAACTACATGCAAGAAAAATTGGAAATAGTCAACAGAGGGCAAGCATTACATTTAAGGGGGGATTGGGAAAGATTTCCTGTAGAAGGTGGGATATAATGCTCAGAACAACCCTGTGAGATAGAGGCTATTTATTATCTCCATTTTACAGATGTAGAAACTGATGTTAACAGAAGTTAAATGACTTTTTCCACATCACGCAGCTACTAGGTGTCTCAGGCAGGATTTAAACTCAGGTCTTCCTCATTCTAAGTCCAGAACTCTATCCACAGTGCCAACTAAATGTAGAAGCTCTCAAAAACGAAATTTCAAAGACATAAAGAGAAAGAATTCATATGAGAATGAAAAAAGGGAGTTGTCTAAAGAGACTAATGTGTATACACAGGGAAGTTACCAACCATCTTGGATTTTTAAGACAGGTGCAAAAATGGAACAAAGTCACATAACAGAGGATGCATATAAAAGCATTCCATGAAAGAATAATGTCAGATGTGCTAAAGCTCAACATTAACTGCAGTTGGCAAGGAAAGCTAGGGATAACAAAAGGCTTCTTGTTTTTGTTTTGTTCTGAGCTATGTTGGGGAAAAGAAAAATCAAGGAGGGCATAGTACACTAGTATGGGGCAAATAGGATAATTTTAACTAATACTGGAGAGAAGAATGAACACAATAGTTGCCCTTCTACAATTCTATGGTACCTCACCAATATTCTAAAATCTTTCAAGGGTCATTGACAAGTGAATCAACCATGACATCCTCTGGTTCTTTCAGTATCCAAATATGTAGCTCATTTGAGTCAGGTGATTTGAATCCATAAATGGAAGGTGAGCGCTCTTTTAACACTCCTTATCTATCTTGGGTATCAACTCTCTATTTGCCACTTTTCAATCTTTCTAGTCTAAAGATTGTTTCCCCTGACAGAAAAAAACAGAAACAAAATAAGAGCTTGATTTCTAAAATTGGGATGGGAATGAACTTGACATTGATTTCTATAGGTGTTTAATAAATGGTTGTTGAACTGAATTTAATTAAAGAGATAGTCAGTAGATAGAAAAACAAATCATGGTCACAAAGAACCTTCTCGGCTTCATCAAAAACAGGTCATGCTAGACTAACTTCATTTCCTTTTCTGTCAGAGTGCTATAAATATAATTTACCTAGATTTTAGTAAAATATATCACAAAATCTCTTTTTCATGGTCTTAATAGACCATAAAGAGATGTGGACTAGAAAATAATATAGCTAAATTCAGAACTGATTGAATGGTGAGATTCAAAAAATAGTCATTAATACAGGAAGACTTCAGAGAGCCCTGGAAAGATTTTTATGATCTGATGCTGAGTGAAAGGAGCAGAACCAGGAGAACTTTGTGCACAGACATGACCACAGAGTGCAAGAGTTTTTTCTGGTAAACTTGGATCTTCAGAGCAATGCAAGGACATTAAAAAAAAATTCCCAATGGTCATATAAGGCAAAATGCCTTCCACATTCAGAGAAAGAACTATGGAATTCAATTTCAGAATGTAGCAGACTATTTTTCTGTGTGTGTATGTGTATTAGGTTTTGGTTTGTTATATGATATCTCCCATTTATTTTAGTTCTTCTACACAGCATGACTATAGTGAAAATGTATTCAGTAGAAATCATGTGTAGATCCTCTATAGAATGGTATGCCATCTTGGAGAGGGAGGGGGGTGGTGGGAGGTAGGTGGGGGGGAAAATATCTATGTTTTATGGTAGTTATTGTAGAACATTAAAAATTAAAAATTAAAAAAATTTTTAAAAAATAGTCAGTAATGGTCTAATGTCTTCTTGAAATATGATCACCAGTAGAATAAGCCAAGGATCACTATTAGATCTTGAGCCCTTGAAATTTTTATTTAGATAAAGGTTTTCAAATGTACAGCTGGTACAAAACTGAGAGAAATAACTAATGTTCTAGGTGATAGAATCGGAACTCAAAAGTATTAATAGGTTAGAAAACTGAGCCAAATCTAACATGCCAAAATTTAATTGGAACAATTTAATTGGAATAAATGCTAAGTCTTATACTTAGGTCCAAACAAAACAATTTCACTGATACAAGATGAATAGATGTGACTAGTTAGTTTATATGAAAAAAAAATGGAGATTTTAGTCAAATGCAAGTTCATTGAAAAAAATTTGGAACACAGAAATCTCAGAAATGGAAAGCATCTTAAAACATGGAACATGGGAGGCATTGTGGTAGAGCTAAGATGTCAGAGAAAAGATAGGGAATTCCCTGAGGTCTTCCAAATTCCCCTCCAAACAACTTTAAAATAATACCTCAAAATAATTTCTGGAATAGCAGAACCCACAAAAGGATGGAGTGAAATAATTTCCAGCTCAAGACAATTTAGAAAGGTTTTGCACTCAGGTGACAGTGAAACACACTCTGGCAGGCAATGTTCCAGTAAAACAGCAACAAGTTTTGGAAGCAACTTAATCATAAGCAGCTTTCAGAGCTTTCATCTCACTGATGGCAAAGAGGTCAGACAACTGATGAGGATATTATAGGGGTCTCTTTGCTGGTACTGGGTGAAGGACTCTGTTTCATTTCTCCTATACAGATCCAAGTCAAAGTCCTGGGTCATAGTCCCAGGGCAATGAGAAGCACTAGCACATCAGAACTGACAGTTCTGGGAGTGGGGACCCTGGTCACAGTTACAGGGTAGGAAAGAGTGCTTGTGGTCTCTCACAAACTAGAACACAGGCCAGAAGAGCACACCTCTTCTTAGATCATGCCAGTTTAGGAGAACTGAAAACTTATATATTCCTAGAACTAACTCTGAAAACAGTTGCATAAAAAACCTGAAGCTTGGGACAGGTGCCCTTCCACATCAGGAGTAGAACCTAAATTTAATATGAAGCTCAGCATCAAAAAAAAGGATAGAAAAGTGAACAAACAACAAAAAAAGAACCTGACCATAGACTGTTACTAGGGTGCCAGGAAAATTCAAAACACAAACTCAGAAGAAGAACAAAGTGAAAATTGCTACATCAAAAAGCCTTAAAGAAAGATGAGAATTGTCTCAGACCCCAAAAGAATTCCTAGAAGGCTTTTAAAAATATGAAAGGTAGAGGAAAAATGGGAAAAGAAATGAGAGTGATGCAAAAAATCATGACCAAAAAGCCAACAGCTTGGTAAAAGAGACGCAAAAAAAATACTGAAGAAAATAAACATCTTAAAAAACAGGATAGGCAACATAGTAAAAGAGGCACAAACATCTGCTAACAAGAAGAGCTTTTTAAAAAGCAGAATTGACCACATGGAAGAAAATGTATAAATATTCACTGAAGAAAAGAACTCCTTAAAGAGTAGAATTGATCAAATGGAAAAAGAGATACAAAACGTCACTGAAGAAAATAATTCCTCAAAAATTAAGACTGGGCAAGTGGAAGTTAATGACTCCATGAGATATCAAGAATAAATCAAACAAAATCAAAAGAATGAAAAAAATAGAAGACAATTTGCAATATCTCATTGGGAAAAACAATTGACCTAGAAAATAGATACAAGAGAGATAATCTAAGAATTATTAGACTACTTGAAAGTCATGCTCCAAAAAAAATAGCTTAGTAAGCTTCTTTCAAGAAATTTTCAAGGAAACTGCCCTCAGATTCTAGAACCAGAGGGCAAAATAGAAATTGAAAGAATCTACCAATACATCCTGAAAGGGATTCCAAGATGAAAGCTCCCAGGAATATTATTGCCAAATTCCAGAGCTCCCAGGACAAGGAGAAAATATTGCAAGCAGCCAGAAAGAAGTAATTCAAATATTGTGGAGGCACAGTCAGAATAGCACAAGATTTAGCAGCTTCTACATTAAAAGATCTGAGGGCTTGTATTCTAGAGGGCAAAAGAGCTAGAATTACAACCAAGAATCACCTATCCACCAAAACTGAGTATAATCCTTCAGGGGTGGAAATGGATATTCAATGAGATAGAGAAGCTTCAAACATTCCTGATTAAAAGATCAGAGCTAAATAAAACATTTGATTTTCAAATCTAAGATTCAAGCATAAAAAGGCAACCAGGAAAGATAAATCATAAGGGTTTCAATAATTTTAAACTGTTTACATACCTACATGGGAAGATGATACTTGTAAAATCTAAAAACTTTATAATTAGGGCATTTAGAAGAAGCATGCAGAAAGCTCATGGGTGTGAGTTAAATATGATAGGATAATATCCAAAAAACTAAAATTAAGTGGTGAGAAAGAGGAAGGCCCTGGAAGAAGGAGGAAGAGAGAGATAAAATGATATAAATTATCTCTCATAAAAGAGGTATTAAAGAGCTTTTATAGTGGAGAGGAAGATGGAGGACGAACCCTTGAACTTTACTCTCATTGAAACTGGCTCAAACAGGGAATAACTTATACACTCAAGTTGGATATAGAAATCTGTCTTACCTACAGGAAAGTAGGAGGAGAAAAATGTAAGAGAAGTGGGGCAGGGCTGATAGAAGGGAGAGAAAATTGAGGAAAGCAGTTGTCAGAAGAAAAACACTTTTGAGGACAGACAGAGTGAAAGGAGAAAGAGAATAAAATAAATAGGGGGAAGTAAGGATGGAGGGAAAATACACAGTATAATCTTAACTGTGAAAAAAATTCATACAGCAAGTTTCTCTAATAAAGGCCTCATTTCTCAAATATATAGATACCTGAGTCAAATTTATAAAAATACAAGTCATTCCACAATTGATGAATGGTCAAAGGATATAAATGGACATACAAAATAACCAAAACTATCTATAGTGACATCAAAAAAATGCTCTAAATTACGATTGATTAGAGAGATGTAAATTGTAATAACTAGGCGGTAGCATCCCATACCTATCAGATTGGCTACTAAGGAAAATGAGAAATATTGGAGGGGATGTGAGGAAACTGAGATACTAATGCATAGTTGATGAAGTTGTGAACTAATGCAAACATTCTGGAGAACAATTTGGAACTACATACAAAAGGATACAAAACCAAGCATATCTTTTGACCCAGTTATACTACTATAGGTCTGTATAGCAAAGAGACGAAAAAAATCCCAAATTAAAATAACTTATATACAAAAATATTTATAGCCGCTCTTTTTTGGTGGCAGAGAATTGGAAATTGAGGGGATACCCATTAATTAGGGAACAGTTTAACAAACTGGAGTATATGATTGTAACGGAATACTATAGTGCTATAAGAAATGATGAGCAACATGCTCTGAGAAAAACCTGAATAGACTTACATGACTTGATGTAACATGAAGTAAGCAGAACCAGTAAAACATTATATACAGTAATAGCAATATTATAAGATGACCAACTGTGAATGACTTAACTATTCTCAGCAATGCAATGATCTAAGACAATTACTAAAGATTTATGATAAAAAATGGTATCCACCTCCAGAGAAAGAACTGATAGAGTCTGCATGCAGATTAAAGCATGCAGAAAGAACTGGTAGAGTCTGCATGCAGATTGAAGCAAGTTTTTTTAAAACTTTATTTTCCTTGTTTATTTGGTTTTGGTCTGTTTATTTTACAACATGACTAATATGGAAATATGTTTTGCATGACTGCACATGTATAACATATATTAAATTGCTTGCCTTCTCAATAAAGGGAAAGAGGAATAAGGGGAAAAGAAAATTTGAAAGTCAATTTTTAAAAAATGTACATTAAAATTATTTTCACACATAATTGGGAAAAATAAATTATTAAACAGAGGAGAACATAGAATGCTGGAATGAGGAGAAATCTTAGAGCATAGAGTGTCAGAGTCTGAAAGGTCCTTGAAACATGGGAGGAACCTCAGGAGGCATATGATCCAACTTTCATATTTTATGGAGGAGGAAACTGAAGTCTAGAGAAAGAGGGAATGACTTTTCCAAGAGAGTTAGAGTTCAACACCTGAGAACTGTGTTCAGTCCTGTGCAGGATACAAGAGAAGTATGAAGTATAGTTCCTGCCTTTGAAAAGTTTGTGACACATGGCCAATGATCCTCAAAAGAATCCTGCGTGCTATTCTGTGAATACATTTATAAAAATACAGGGTTCAACTGAAATAGATTCCCTTCTGTTATGAAATGGCTAAATAAATGGTGGCCTCTGAAGGAAATGGATTATTATTCAGAAATGATAAATGTGAGGAATATAGAGAATCATGAAAAAACAATTATACACAATGACTACAAAATGTAAAAGGAAAGAAAAAAAACTGCATGCAAATTGACCAGCCCTAAATGAATCTCCCTCCCTTCTTTTACAGAGATATCTGGGGTTATTGGTGTAGAACTTTACATATACTGTCAAACCCTGTGGAGATATTGGTTAGTTTTGTGGAGTTGCATTTCCTCCCTTTTAATTTTTTGTTACAAAGCCTGGCTCTCTGGGCAAGGATATATTTGGAAACAAACATGATATAAAAAGCAAAGAGATTAGTCAAAAGAAAAAATTAGTCATAAGAAAAAATGCAAGTTCAATAGCTTAATGGTATTGTATAAAATCCAACAAAGCTCATAAAGTCTTTGGCATAGTTCCCAAAAATAAGAAGATGATAGTCATGATATATGCTACTTTGGTCAGACCACATCTGGAATATTGGGTTAAGTTCTGGACAATGTATTTTAGGAAAGATATTGATAAGGTAAAGAGCATCCAGAGGACAGTAGTTAAGATTAATCACCAAACATTTTTAAAGAACTTAATATTTTCTAGGCACTCTGCAGGAGGTATGAATAGGAATACAGTAAAGATTAAAGACAGATTAAACTGGGATGGTTTTACTAAGGAAGAGAAGACAGTGGGGACACGATAGTTGTCTTCGAATATGCAAAGGACCTATCAATTATTTGGAAGAGGGATTAGGCTTATTTTACTCTTGGTCACCAAAAACAAATACAGGAACAATTGGTGACATTGGAAAGAGACAAATTTGGGCTTGATGCAACGTAAAACTTTGTAGTGTCAGAACTATCCAGATATGGAATGGGCCACCTCAGAAAGTTATATATTTTTCCCTTATCTTGTGGTCTTATGGCAAAAGCTAGATGATCAATTGTCAGAGATATTGTAGGGGAGATTTATCTTTAAGGATGTTCCAATAACTCTGCAATTCTATAATAAAGGTAAAAACAATTGGAGGTATTTGAAAGTGGAATGAGCTACCTCTGGACATAGTGTATTCTTCTTTATTTGAGGTCTACTAAAAAAAAAAAAGCTAGATGCCCAACTACTCCGAAGCTTCCTCCTTTGTGGAGGGCATCAGTTTTCTTAAATAGTGCACAGAGAGCTAGGATTTTGTTTTTGTTTCCCTAGTGTCTAGTATAGTGCCTGACATATAACAGGCTTTTAAAGGTCCAGAAACTTATCATCTTCCCAAGCTGCTCATCTACTTTTCAACCTCTTTTCATACCACTCCACTGAGTACTGTCCCTCCTTTATTAATCTGATTTTTATTGACTAACGTGTATGGAAAGGAGAAGAGACAGTCGCTAATAGAGGGATCAGTAGAAGAATTTTCCTAACAACTTTGAAACTGAGAAAAGCATTTAGGAAATGGAAAAGAGTAAGAAAAGACAAAAGGAAACTTCCCATCCATCATTCAAGGTCTAATACTTGCCATAGGATCATCAATCTAGAGCTGGAAGAGATCTTCAGGGGATGAAGTTCATCTCATTCTCCCATTTTACAGATGAAGTCATATTATATTAATGAAGTCTTCTCTAATTATATCACGTACATTGACTTGAATTTCTCTAGCACTTACTCTCTATTACAACATATCAATTAGTACTTAATTAAATACTGTCTTAAATTGTTTGTTATTATTTCATATATAATAGGCAGCTTGGGGTAATGAAAATAAGATTGAACTAGGAGACAGAATATATGAATTTTAATTCCTGACTTGCCATGGGAGCTGTGTGGCTACAGGCAAATCATTTTCCCTCTCTGAGATTCAGTTTTCTTATCCATAAAATAGGAACAATGATACTGACACTATCTGCTTTACAGAGTTCAATTTAATTCAACATACATTTACTAAGCTCATTCTATGTGTAAACAAAAATAAAAAATTATTTCATCCTTTTCCAGAAATTTTCTGTCTAGAAAAGAGGATATATGCAAAATGTATAAATTTTTGTGAGATTATCACTGGCCAAAACATTTTTTAACTCTCCTTGTAGAATTGCTATCACATTCGACATGGGAGGAAAGTACTCTGCAAAATGAAAAGCACTATATAGCATTGTGATTGTTATTGTCTCCCAAACTAGAATGTAAGCCCACTGAGAGTAAGCATCATTTGTTGTATAAGATGAGCTTAAAGTTATGATTTTAGAGCAAGGATCATCTGTTAAGAGTTAAGACTAAAGTGATATTATTTTTCCAAGTGAGCACATATATCTAAGTGAGTGATATCCCTCAATAAGATATTAGGAGTGCTATGTATTCATCTACACAATAACACTCTTGATTAAAATATTTTTGAAGCTCCTTTTAGAAGTGTCTTCCGAGGTCATTCTTTTGGATATCCTCAGTACTGTCATATCTTCATCCTTTCAGTATGAATTTCATTTTCAAAAACAGTAAAAAGTCATTTCAGGCCTAATCTGGTGAATAAGATAGGGAAGAGGGGCATCAAGCTTGAAAGTACCATTTTTCATTAAAAAATAAGATGTTTCCATAAAATCTTCAGGATAGTTTTTGCATAGTTCATAAACTAGATCTCAAGGCATTTTCAAAAGAAGAGTTCCATAAATGTTTTAACCAGTGACAAAATAATTAGAATAAGTCTAGAGCTTCCCAAGGTGACTTTTTAAAGGACAACAATCATTTGGATGTATAAATTCTATTGTCGTTTTTTAAATCAGTCTCTTTTAGTTACAGCTCTCTGTAATGCTGTATGCTGTATCCTCTACAGCACCCAGCATAGTGCCTTGCTCCTAATAGTCTATCAATAAATATTTGTTGAAGGAATGAATGGAAAGAGAGAAGCAGGATGGAAAGACAGAGAGGAAGAGATAGGGAGAGGCAAGGAGAAAACGGAAATATAAGAATTAACCTCTGTTAAGCAATTAATATTGCTAATATAATAAGTACAGTACTAGAAATACAAAAACAAAAAATAGCACTTTTTTTCTCCATAAGATCTTTACATTCTACTTGAGTTGGGAGTGGAACATATGACACACACATACAGGTAGAAGGCAATAAGGACAAAGCCCCAGACAAAGTTCTCTAAAAATTTTGAGAAAAGAGCACTTCCATCTGAAGGGATCAGAAGAAGGGAAAGTAGAACCTAAAGTTGACTTTTTAAAAAATATATTTTTCCCAATTACGTATAAAAAATTTAATATTCATTTTTAAAAATTTTGAGTTCCAAATTCTATTCCTCTCTTCCTCCTCTCATCCCCCTCTTTGAGAAAGCAAGCAATCTGATATAAGTTATACATGTGTAGTCATGCAATGTATATCCATACAGTCCTTTTGTGAAAGAAAACAGACAAAAAAACTCAAGAAAAATAAAGTTTAAAAAAATATGCTGCAATCTGTAATCAGATACCATCAGTTCTTTCTCTAGGAATGGATAGCATTTTTCATAAGTCCTTCAGAGTTGTCTTGGACAATTGTATTTCTGAGGAAAGCTAAGTCATTCACAACTGATTATCATACAATATTGCTGTTACTTTGTATACAGTACATTTCACTTTGCATCAACCTATGCAAGTCTTCCCAGGTTTTTCTGAGAGCATGCTGCTCATCATTTCTTATAGTATAATAGTATCACATCATAATCACATACTGCAATTTGTTCAGCCATTCCCCAATTGATGGGCATCCTCTCAATTTCCACTTCTTTGCCCCCAGAAAATAGCTGCTAAAAATATTTTTGTACACATAGGTCCTTTTCCTTTTCATATTTTTATCTCTTTTGGGATATAAATCTAATAGTGATATTGTTTGGTCAAGGGTATGCAAGGTTTTATAGCCCTTTGGATATAGTTCCAAATTACAGAATAGTTGAATCAGTTCACAACTCCACCAATATGGCATTAATGTCTCATTTTTCCCCATATCTTCTTCAAAGTTTGTCATGTACCTTTTCTGTTCTATTCGACAGTCTAACAGGTATGAGGTAGTAGTTCAGAATTGTTCTAATTTATGTTACTCCAATTAATAGTGAGTTAAAGTATTTTTATATGGCTATAGATAGCTTTGATTACTTCATTTGAAAACTGATTGTATCTTTTGATCATTTGTCAATTGAAGAATGGTTCTTATTTTTATAAACCTGATTCAATTCTCCATGTTAGAGAAATGAGGCCTTTATCAGGAAATATGCTTCAAATTTTTTTTCACAGTTGCTATTGCTAATTGTATTTCCCTCTGTCCTGTTCACTCCCCATTCTATTCTCTCTCCCCTGTCACCCTGTCCTTCTCAAAAGTGTTTTCCTCCAGACTACCCCTCCTCCAGAGTGCCCCTCCCTTTCAATCTGCCTCCCTTCTCTCACATACACCCCTTCTCTTATTCTCATTCCCTCCTACTTTTCTGTAGGGTAAGATAGATTTCTATAACCAATTAAGTGTGTATGTTATTTCCCCTTTGAGCCTATTCTGATGAGAATAAGAATCATTCAGTCCCCCTTTACTCCCTCTTCCCCTCCACTGTAAGAGCTTTTCCATGCCTCTTTTATGTGAGATAATTTATCCCATTCTACCTCTCCCTTTCTCTTTATCCCAGTAAATTTCTCTCTCTCACCCCTTAATTTTATTTTTGAGATATCATGCCTGCATATTCAACTTATACCACATATATATATATATATATATATATATATTTATGTTTATATATATATGTATACCCCTTCTAAGTACCCTAATAATGAGAAAGGTCTCTTCCCATGTAGGAATGTAAACAGTTTGACCTTATTAAGTCCTTTCTTTCCCATAGTTGGTCTCCTTTTTGCCTCATGATTGCTCTAAACTCTCAAATCCAGATGCTCATAATCTCAGAATGACTCCCCTTTCCTGTTTGCTTTTTTATACTTCTGTTGAGTCTTAAACTGGAAAGTCAAAATTTCTATTCAGCTCTGGTCCTCTCATCAAGAATGTTTGAAAATCCTCTATCTCATTGAATATCCATTTTTCCCCTGAAGTATTATATTTAGTTTTACTGAATAGATGATTCTTGGCTATAATCCTAGCTCCTTTGCTTCTAGAATATAATATTCCAAGTCCTTGGATCTTTTAATGTAGAAGTTGCTAAATCTTGTGCTATCCTGACTGTGGCTCCACCATACTTAAATTCTTTCTGGCTACTTACAATATTTTCTCTTTGACCTGAGAACTCTGGAATTTGGCTATGATATCCCTGGAAATTTTCATTTGGGGATCTCTTTCAGGATGTGATTTGTGGATTCTTTCAATTTCTATTTTACCCTCTGGTTCTAGAATATCAGAACCGTTTCCCATGATAATTTCTTGAAAGATGAGGTTTGATCATGGTTCTCAGGTATTTTTAAATTAACTCTCCTGGATTTATTTTCCATATCAGCTGTTTTCCCAATGAGACATTTCACACTGCCTTCTATTTTCTCATTCTTTTGGTTTTGTTTTATTGTTAATTTCTTACAAAGTCATTAGCTTTCATTTGCTCCATTCTAATTTTTAAGGAATTATTTTCTTCAGTAAGCTTTTGCATTTGACCAACTCTGCTTTTTAAGACATTCTTCTTCTCATTGGCTTTTTGAACTTCTTTTGCCATTTGGTCTATGTTTTTTAAGGTGCTATTTTCTTCAGTATTTTTTTGTGTCTCTTTTACCAAACTGTTGACTCTTTTCTCATGATTTTCTTGCATCACTGTCACTTCTTTTCCCAATTTTTCATCTACCTCTCTAACTTGATTTTCAAAATCCTTTTTGAGCTCTTCCATGGACTGAGACTAATTCATATCTTTCTTGGAGGCTTTGGATGTAAGACCTTTAACTTTGGTGTCTTTTTCTGAGCATGTGTTTTGAACTTCCTTGTCACCATAATAATTTAGTTCATTTTTTTCTATTGCTTGCTCATTTTTCCAGCCTATTGCTTGATTTTTAACTGTTTGTTAAAACAAAGCTCCACTTTTAGGGTAGAGGGAACACTACTCCAAGCTTTGGGGGTTTGGCGTAGCTGTTTTCAGAGATACTTCTAGGGACCTGTAAGTTTTCAGTTCTTTCAAGGTGAGTTACTACTCTCCTAACCTGTCCTCTGGTCTATGAGTGGCCATCACAAGCAGTCTTTCCTGCCCTGGAATTCTGAGGAGGGTCCTCCCTCCACTAGGACCACAAGCTCTGCTATACTAGTCCTCTTTCTTGCCCTGGGACTGTCACCCACGACTGTGACCCAGATCCAAATACAGGCAAAGCAACAGAGTCCTGCCTCAGGGCTAGGAAAAAGACCCCTGTAATCTCCTTTTGATGAATTGTTCAACCCCTTACCATCTGTGGGCTGAGAGCTCCAGAAGCAGCTACTGCCACTACAACTGCTGATTCAGTCACTCCCAAGGACTGCTCAAGGTTTTAGTGTTGCCAGAGCCATGCTGGAACAATCTGATCTGGACTTTATTCCACTCTCACCCTGATGCAGCAAACCTTTTCTGCTCACCTTCCAAGTTGTCTTGGGCTGGAAGTTTTTTTGTGCATTCTGCTGCTCCAGAATTTGTTTAGAGTTGTTTTTAAAGATATTTGCAGGGGTGTGTGGGACAGCTCACGTGAGTCCCTGCCTTTATTCTACCATTTTGGTTCTACCCCACTCTATCAGTTCTTTCTCTGAGGTAGATAGAACTTGTCATCATGAGTCAGAGTTGTCTTAAATCACTGTATTGCTGAGAATCCAGTTCACAGCTGATCATCACACAATATTGCTCTTACTGTGTACAATGTTTTTCTGGTTCTGTTCACTTTACCTTGTATGAGTTCATGTAAATCCAGGTTTTTATGAGAGCATCCTGCTCATTATTTCTTATAGCACAGTAGTATGTCATTACAATAACATACCCCCAAATTGTTCATCCATTCCACAGTTCATGGGCTGTAACAGTAAGCACCCCAACATACACAGGGGGACCTGCTATCAAAGGTTCTTAGGTCTGCATTCATAAAAGGAAAGGTAACTTCTGAAGGATTAACAATCACTTTAATCAAGCACATGTATCAATCTTTTAACTAAGCACATATGTCATTCAGCTATTTCAGGAGAGTGAGCACCCCAAACTTCAAAGAAAATACAGAGAAATTAAGAGTCAACAGACATGCTTCCAAAACGTCTGACCATTAACATACATACATCTTTACCAGAGAGAGAACACCTGAAAGGCTCCTTAGAAGCCTCCCAGAACCCTCTTCTGGCCAAATAAACACTTCTAGTGAGTAAGCCCCAAAGTAAAACTTCACCCTCAGAGTATTTATACACTTTTTAGAGCCAGAGGGCATAATCTCTGTTGTGAGGCGTAACCCAGTGCCTCAATAGAAAAAAGCAAAAGGTATTTGAGACCCTCCTACAAAACAACTCCCCTAATCAAGCTTTTCACAATGGGCAGGCCCATCAATGGGTGGGAAAGATCCTCATCAGTCACATTAAAATAGAGGCATTATACTTCTTGATTACACTAAAACAAAAACAGCCAAAGATCCTATATTATTTGGGTACCCCCTCAATACCCAATTCTTTGCTACTACTGTAGGCTTTTGAAGAAAGGAAATTTCAACAGAGAAAAATGAAAGCATTCATTCCAGACTTGGGAGATAGCCAATGCAAAGAAGATGGGAGAATGTATGATGATAACTGCGCAGCTAAGTGGTGCAGTGGATAGAGTACTGCTGAACTGAAGTTAGGAAGACTCATATTCATTCCTGAGTTCAAATTCAGCCTCAGATACCTACTAGCAGGTGACCCTGAGCAAGTTAACTGTTTCTCTCAGTTTCTTTTCTGTAAAATGAGCTGAAGAAGGAAATAGCAAACCACTCCAGTGCAAAGAGTCAGAGACAACTGAAAAAGTGACTGAAATGATAACTATTAAAAGCAGGTTTTCCAGTTTGGTCTTGTACTAGGAGACTGGTACTCTCTCATCCTGATAGATGAGTGAATAGAAAGTGTGACAGGGGACTGACTAATGAGCCCAGCATATGCAGAGTGCTCAATAAATTCAATATAGAATATCTTGGCATTCTCTAAATGTTAGAGAAATTTAGAGAATGCCATGATATTCTGTAACTGGTTCTGGTTTGCTAAATACATGGTGAAGAGGAGACTCTAACTGGTTATGTAGCCAGAACTGGGGTGCATTTAAAAAGCACTAGTCCATCAAAATTGTCCTTTTTGGTCTGACTTCCTCCAACCTAGTAGTATTTCAATGAGAGGCAATGTGGTAGGTGTAAAGGCCTTGAGCCTTCCTCTTCCAAGACCAACATATGATCTGAATGCAGGTCACAGCTCTTTGCTTCAGCATTCATTCTTTCATTGAAGATAAAGAAAACTGAAAATACTCTTATGAGCTCTGAGTGAGCAGGAGAGCCAGTCTCTAAAGGTATGGGAGTGGAGTTCATGCCAACTTCTACAGCCAGTCCAACACTGAGGCTCCAAGTTAAGGAACAACTTTTAAGACCCAGTTCATAGGTCTTAAAAGACTGGGATTCAGAGACAGGGATTCCAATAGCAGCAATATTCATTTGGATGGGAACTTGGCCAGATCAATGCTAGATAGAAAATGCTTTAAGTCTAAGTCTACTTTCCTCCAATGTTGAGAAAGTATGAAGGAAATTTTTGTTCTCGTGGTGTTAAGAAGAGATATTGGTACTTCTTTTCTTCCAATGTGAAGGAAATATCTCCACAAAATCCAATTGATGTTAACTGAAAATAGAGTACTAATCACTGACTAATAATGGGAGAAACACACTGAAATGGTGGCTAGAAAATAGCATTAAACTCAAGCAGAGTTTCCCAAAATGGGCAATACTGACCCGTGGGAGGCGCTGAAATGATCCAGGGGGCAATAGTAGCCTCAGGTGCAGTGGTGGGGTATTGAATACAAACAAAGTGGCAGTGGAAAATTTTCCAAAGCTGTTCATACATTTTTCATCTGTTGTGCAACAGAGTTAATAAAGTCATAATGATTACATTATTTTACAAATAATCACACAAAATGCAAGTTATAACTGATCAGTGGCCAAATGCAAACGTTGGCAGAGGAGTGTGTCACATATTGTCAGGAAGTCCAACATGCATCAGCAGGAATATGTGTACGTAATGATGACTCATTTACATTTGATATAACATGGTTACATGATACAATATTGCATCATCAAAGTTTCAATGCAGGAAAAACCACAAATTCACAATAAATTATTAAATTTAAGATGTGTGATTTAAAAATGTTATATATATTTTGAAATGATGCAAATTAAAAAAACCATTAACGGGTTAAAGAAAGTAGATTTCTAGGGGGACACTGTGTAATTTTTTTCAAAGGCGGCAGTCGGTCAAATAAGTTTGGGAACCTCTGCCTTAGAGAAAGATATTTCAAATCCTACAGAGCTAATCCTAGAAATCTTAGTGAGAGATGTATCTGGACTTGCCCTAGAAGTGTGAGGCCAGAGTACTCATTACAGCTTTAACACAGAATGTGTGAAGGAGGTTACCATGAAATATGAAAAGATGGGGTGGAGTCAAACAATAAGGTCCTTTAAATGCCAAGCTAAAATGTTTGTGTTTTATTCAATAAAAGAGAATTACCGAAGATTTTTTAACAAGGGAATGAATGGTCAGTTGTGTATTAAGACAGTTATTTTGGCAACTATGTGAAAGCTGGATTAAAGAGAGAAGAGACTGGAATCAGGAAGACCTGTTGGCAGGCTCTTGCAATAGATTAGGAAAGATGATGAAAACCTGAACTTGTAACTGTCAGTAGAAAAGAGAATGTACTCTGAGGATAGTAATTCCAACAAAAAAAAAGAGAATTTGGAGAGAGGGACAAATTTTGTGGGAAGGACTAGTTCTAGCAGATACTTGGAGATGTGAGCTCAAGAGAGACTGAAATTAGCTATATAGATTTGGGTATAATATGCATGGAATTAATCATTAATGCCATGGGAATGAATGAGAACACCAAAGGAAAGAGTATAGAAAGAACAAAAACAAAAATGGAATCTTCAGGGATAGCTACATTTATAGAGTGGGAGAATTATGAATCCAGGGAGGAAAAAAAGTAACTAGAGAGAGAAATGAAGAATGAGGAGAGTGTGATTGGTGTCTCTGAAGTTGAAAGGAAATAATATATAGAGAAGGAAATAGTCAAGAACACCAAAGTTTACAGAAAGGAAAAAAATCATTAGATTTGGCAATTAGGAGGTAACTGGTGACCACCAAGAAAGTAATTTTAGTAGAATGGTTAGAATGGAAGCCAGAGAACAAAGGGTGAAATAGAGAATGAAAACGTAGAGAGAAAGTAAAAGCATTAGGTAAACTATTTCAAGAAATGTATTAATGAAAAGTAAAAGACAAATGGGTCAGTAGCTGGATAGGAAGAGAAGTGTTAAGGAAAGTCTTTCTTTTGGACTAGGGATGTTTGCCAAAAGATGAAAAAATTTAGGGGCGGAGCCAAGATGGCAGAGTAGAAAGACTCACCTATGCTAGGTCCAAACCCACAGCCCATGGATTTCCTCTAAAAAGAACTCCCAACAAATTCTGGAACAGTGGAAGCCACGCAGCAACACAGTGAAGGAGATTTCCGTTCCAGAGAGCCCTGAAAAACCGATCCCAAAGGTCCATCGCGCACTGGATGGTAGCGGAGCCCACCCCTGCCCTGCCCCGGGCGCAGGGCACCGAGAGGAGCGAGCAGACCCGAGCAGGCATCAAGGACGGAATCTCCAGTGGCCGCGAAGGTCCCTCCACCCACAGACTCACAGGTCAGTAAGAGAGACGGGCTGAGAGGGGAGCGGGGTGTCTCTGGGACTCAGGCCCCCTCGGGAGGCAGCAGCAGTGGCAGAGGCAGAGGCAGCGGTGGCCAAAGGCTCCCAGAGCAGGCGGCCAGAGGCTTCCAGAGCAGGCAGGAGCTAGGCAGCAGCTCCATTACAAAAGGTCTCTGCATAAACCCCCTGAGGGAACTGAGCCTGGGAGGTGGCCCTTCCCCAACCTGAGCACCAGAAATTAAGCTCCCATTGAATAGCAGCCAAGCCTGCCACCAAAAGCCCTGAGACTGGGGAGCAGCATTTGAATCTCAGACCCCAAGCAC
>JAQQSK010000031.1:65828-89849 GCA_028658325.1 Potorous gilbertii
AGAGCTGAGAAAAAAAACAAAACATGAAGTTTACTCTCATCACATTCAACTAAAGGAAGGAATAAAATGCACACTCATTTTGGTATGAAAACCTATCTTCCAATACAGGAAAGTGGGGGAGAAGGAGATAAGCAGGGTAGGAGGGAATGATGGAAGAGAGGGCAATGGGAGGAGGGAGCAATTTGAGGTCAACACTCGGGGAGGGACAGGATCCAAAGAGAGAACAGCAACAATGCGGGGCAGGATAGGATGGAGGGAAATATAGTTAGTCTTACACAACACGACTATTATGGAAATCATTTGCAAAACTACACAGATATGGCCTATATTTAATTGCCTGTCTTCCCAAAGGGAATGGGTGGGGAGGGAGGGATGGGTGAAGTTGGAACTCAAAGTTTTAGCAACAACTGTTGAGTATTGTTCTTGCTACTAGGAAATAAGAAATACAGGTAATGGGGAGTAGAAAGTTATCTGGCCTTACAGAACAAAAGAGAAGATGGGGACAAGAGAAGGGAGGGATGATAGAAGAGAGGGCAGATTGGTGATAGGGGAAATTAGAATGCTCTGTGTATTCGGGTGGGGGAAGGGGACAAATGGGGAGAAAATTTTGGAACCCCAAATTTTGTGAAAATGTATGTAAAAAGTTAAATAAATAAATTTATATTAAAAAAATAAAAAACCAAAAACTACAAACACCACCAACAACAACAAAAAAAGATCTGCTCCTCTTGGTGCCACGCGATGGACCTTTAGGGTCGGTTTTTCAGGGCTCTCTGGAATGGAAATCTCCTGCACTCCATTGCTGCGCAATGTCCACTGCTCCAGAATATTTTGGGAGTTCTTTTTACAGGAAATCCATGGGCTGTGGGTTCAGAGCTAGCATATGTGAATCTTTCTACTCTGCCATCTTGGCTCCTCCCCCAAGAAGACTTTTCTAATAAAAAATCCATGCCCTACTCTCTTCCATCCCTATGTCTTTCTCATGTTGTTCCACATGCCTTGAATAGACTTCTTCTACTCACTCATTCGCATTTAGTGAAATATTGGATAAAGTTCCATTTGTGATATTCAAAGTTCTCTACAAACTAGTACCTAATTTCATGAAAAATTAGTCATCTATATAATAATGGCAATGTTATAGCCAACCTTTATATTGTGCTTTGAGATGTACAAAGTCCTTTACATATGAGTTATCTTATTTGATTATGTAGGAAGAAGGAATGAAATAAGCAACTTTTTAATAGGCAGCTAGGCGGGGCAGTGGATAGAGCCTAGAGTGGGAAACACTTATCTTCCTGGTTTCAAACCCAGTCTCAGATACTTCCTAGCTTTGTGAACCTGGGAAAATCACTTAACTCTGTTCACCTCAGTTTACTTGTCTGTAATATGAGCTAGAGAAGGAATTTCAATGCCAAGAAACTCCAAATGGGATAACAAAGAATCAGACATTATTGAAAACAACTGAAAAAAATAAGTACCTACTATGTGCCAAAGCCTGTGCTAAGCACTTTATATTTTCTCATATGATCCCCATAACAACTCTATTATTATCCTTATTTTACAATTAAGGAAATTGAGGCAGACAAAGATTAAGTGATTTCCCCAGGGTTGTATAGCTAGTACATATCTGAGGCTGGATCCAGTCTCAGGTCTTCCTGACTCCAAGTGCAGCACTGAGCTGCCACAGCTCTCTGCTCCCTAACCACACCCAGTACAAACTTTGTTCCTGCTCTTCTCTATGCTTCAAATGTTTTCTCTGCTTCTCTTCAGCTGTTAAACTCCTCCTACCCATTGAGATATATTCTTAAGCAAACAAGGGATATAGATAGTTACAAAAAATAAAACAGATGATATTGATTACATGAAACTGAAACTCACCTAATTGACAAAGATGACAAAAGATGTGAATAATCACTTATGGAAAGGTTGTAGGAAGATAGATACACTAGCTCATTGTTACTGGAGCTATGAATTAGTACAAACATTTTGGAAAGCAATATGGAAATACATATAAAATACCTTAAAATGTCCTTATTCTTTGAACCAGAGATTCTTCCACTAAATAGGAGGTCATGGATAAATAGAAAGTACCCATATACACCAAAACATATAATGATACTTTTCATGGCAGCAAAGAACTAGAAACAAAGTAAATGTTCATCAAGTGGAGATTGGCCAAAGAAATTGTGGTATTTTAATATAACAAAATTTTACTTTTCTATTAGAAATTATGAATACGAGGAATAGAGAGAAGCATGAAAAGGATGAACTGAACTCATGCCAAGTGAAGAGAAACAAAGCCAAAAAAACCATACACAATAACTGCAACAATGTTAATGGAAAGGACAACCACAAATGTAAAAATGAATGTTACAAAGTTCCAAAGATCTAGTATGCCCCAAAGAAAAGATAGGAGAAGACACTTTTCTATTCCTTTGCAGAGATGGAATGTCTACCAGGGTGGAACATTACAAATATTTTCAGGATTTTTTTAGTGTATTGGTCAGTTTTGATTTTTTTTCTTTAAAAATATATTCTTTGTTATATGAAATAGCTCTCTCTCGGATTGGGAAGGGAGGAGAATAGAGGAGGAAATTTAGGTAACACAAAAACAAAAGATATCAACAAAATGCTTTTAAAAAAAATTCAACCATTCTTTAAAGTCCAACTCAAATTCTACCTCCTCTAAAAAAAATATTCCTTCATCTCATAGTAATATCCTTTCCGCTACACATTGCCAGGTGCTTGATAAAATTTTTTTAAGTATGTACTTAACCAATATATTTCTTCATTCATTTTATATTATATCTTTTCATGTATTTATCATGTAATATAGCACATATCATTAGTATCATATGCTCCTATGAGATTAGAAGGTTCATGGAGTCAGCAATCTCATTTTCACAAAAAACTGACCAAATCATAGGGTTTAATTTCCAAAAAAAGAAAATTCAAACCCACAAAGATTTAAGGGAAGAGATTTCTGGCAAGATGACTGAATAAGTGGTCAAGTCTCAGCCCATTCAAACCCCCAAACAATAAAATATGTGCCAAACAAAGTAAAAGAATAACAACAAAAGGAGTAGGAAGTGAAGGAAAAAAGTTCTCAAAGGATACCTCAAGAAAAAGCAGCAGAAATTGAACAAATGAGTAAATGAAAAGAGGCACAAACAATTTTTTAAAATGGAATAAAAGAAAATGAGAAAAATAATTCTACTACAGAAACTGAGTCATTATGAAATTACATAAATATAAGAAATAGAAAGAATCCATAAGTCATATGAAAGGTAGGGAGAAAGAGATTATTGATAACCCTGGAGAGTTGCTGAGAATGATTTTAGTTAAACTGTGGGAATAAAAGCCAGACTGCAGAGTTAAAGAGTGGGAGATGAAGTAATAGTGGTAATAAAGTATGGACAACCCTTGCTAGGTGTTCAGCTGCCAAAGGGAGAAAGATGTTTAAAAGAATCTAGGATCAAGTGAAAGCTTAATTGTGGGAAAGATATGAGCACATTTTTAGACAGCGGGGTAGGAGCCAGTGTAAAAGACAGACTGAAAATTTTAAAAGGCTGGGGGTGGGGGAGATGATGAAGGAAGCAAATTTCCAGAGAAGACTGAAGGGAATGGGCAAAAGAATCTAAATAGAGGTGTTAACCTTAATGCGAAGAAGGTTCATCTCTTTATCAGTAGCAGAGAAAATGAGTAGGAGATGATGAAGAGGCATTTTGAGATCCTGAATACCACATTTCCAGAAGTTATTCAAGAACATTATTCAGAAGATCAATATTCTAATGCCCTACCCCTATTCCTAGTTTTTCCTTAAAAGATCCTGAAACCATCATTGAGACTTAATTGGACCTGAAGACTGAAGATTCCTGTTGGTACCATTAACCCCTACTCACTTGAGTATAAAAGAGTCATAAGAGGCTCCAGCCCCTCTTTGGTGCTTGATTGGGAGGGCAATCTAGAGGTAGGGGAACTTCAGTTAACTAAATCAACTAACAATATCTTTAATGCATATCTTTTTTGAGCATCCTTCTCTATTTATAACTAAGTAAACTTCTTTTTGTTAGCTGTTCAGTGATCTATGCATCTCTCATTTCTTTCTAATAATGAACATAAACTACCAAAGGACTATCTTAACTAGACTCAGGCCAGAATGAGAAGTATAGGAAATAGAAAGCAAAATGAAGATTCTCAAAATCTATATGATGCTCTCAGAGAAATATCCTAAATTTAATTGACACCAAATGGTTTTTTCAAGTTCCAGAAATTCAATAACAAAGAAAGAATCTTGCAAGGCGCCAGGAAGCAGTAGTGTAAAGAACAGTGGAATCAGAAGACTTGGGTTCAAATCCTATCTCTGCTCATATATTATCCTGTGATGCTGGTCAAGCCTCTTAGCCATTGTGGGCCCTAGTTTCCTCATCTATACAATGGAGTCAGATGATATGATCTTTAAGTTAACTTTTAGCTCTAGATCTATACTATAAGCCTCTCTAGCATGAAAAGTGATGAGTCACTGTTTACAGTCAATAATATCAAGAGAAATAATGGAAAAAATAGAAATGAACTTGTCCCAAATTACAGCATATTACAAGGTGGTGACTACTAAAACCATCTCGTACTAAATGTAGCAAAATTGATCCACAGAATAAGCAAGATAAATATAACTCCTGAGCAAATGTGTATAGTAGTCTAGTGTTTAACATACACAAAGATACAAACTCTGGAGCCACTAGAAAAATAGGAATGAGGTTTGGAAGAAAATAGGTCATATCAGCATATTACAATTCACTTACAATAAATTCCTAATTGACCAGACATCTATATATTAAACATCACACTATTAGGAAAGTAAAAGAAAAAGGAAGCTTATATTTTTCACAACTATGAACAAGGAAGGAATTCATAAATAATTACTAAGAGACAGGGGAGACTATAAAACACAAAATAGATTGTTCCAAGTACATAAAATTAAACTGCTTTTGTACACTTAAAATAAGTAAATTGGCTTTATACATATAAACATATACATTATAGATGTATATGTTATCATATAAACATATATAATATAAATGTAGATAGTACAAACATATACATTATATTTGCACTAAGCATCTCTGATATTCAAAAATCTAAAAAGAATTGACATTAATTTTTAAGACAAAGAACAATTCCACAATAGAAAAGTGGTATATGAACAGTTTTCAAAAGAATAAATGCAAATGTTGATCACCATCTGAAAAACACTAAAAAAAAATTAAAAATCAGAGAAATGTAAGTTAAAACTATTCTGGTCTTTCACCTCATACTCACCAAATTGTAAAAATAATAAGGATAAATTCAGATTAATAGAGTTTAAAGAAAATAGGAACACTCACTATGAAACTGTGACTTGATATAACCTTTCAGGAAAATCACTTCAAAATTTTGCAAGCCAAATTACTCTATTGTTTGAACTCTGAACCAGAGATCTCATTACTGGATTTATATCCCAAGGTATATGGGAATAGCTTTGGGGAAGCAGCATGATATAGTAAATAGATTGCTAGAAGATGTCAGAAAGAATTGGGTTAAAATCCTTTCTTTTACTCTTGCTACCTGCTTGACCATGGGAAAAATTGCTTCCCTGGGGCTCAATTTTCTTATCTGTAGCATGAAGATGTTATGGCACTTACTTCACTAGGCTGTTGTGAGACATAAATGTAAAAGTATTTTAAAGTTTTAAAAACTACATTAAAGTTTTTAAAATTATATAAGTGATAGCTAACTAATGTCAGTTATAATTATTACCCCCTACCCCCACAGAAGTGAACAAGGAGAAAGATGCCATTTGTACAAGATCATATCAAATGAGCAACAATTTATTGGCTATTATGTGCCAGTCACAATACAAGACCCTGGGGTTACAAGCACAAAAAAGAAATAATTTCTCCTCTCAAGAAACTTATATTCTATTAAGGAAATAAGATGCACACATATAAGCAAACACAAAATTTGTCCCTACTAAATAGTAAGTAATGTGGGGAGAAGAGACTAACATCTCAGGAGATGAGGGAAAGCTTCTTGAACCAACACTAGAGCTGAGTTTTGTAGGGAGCTAGGGATTCCAAAAGACCAGGATAAGGAAAGAGTGTATTTCAGGTTTGGTAAACAATGGCCTTTACAAAGGCATAGAGATGGTAAATGGAGAACTGCCAGTGGAGAAGAGCAAGTAGGCCAGGTTGGTTGGAACAAAGAGTTCATGAA
Organism: Potorous gilbertii; assembly: GCA_028658325.1. NCBI lineage: Eukaryota > Metazoa > Chordata > Mammalia > Diprotodontia > Potoroidae > Potorous > Potorous gilbertii. Next base: position 72,081 of record JAQQSK010000031.1, read on the forward strand.
GGGAAGGTATTAGAATAAAGTTATAAAAGTAGGTTGAAGCCAGATTGTGAAGGCATCTAAATGATAATTAAGAAGGGTCTGTACTTTATCCTAGAGGTAAGGACCTGAACTGACAAGGATCGGAGCTTTTTAAGCAGGAAAGTAACAAGAATAGATCATACTGGAGGAAAAATTGTTTTAGCAGCTATATAGGAAGGATTGGAGAAGGGAGATACTTGAGGAAAAGAGATTAATTAGGAGGTGATTGTAGTAATCTAGATAAGAGGTAATGAGAGCCTGAACTAATATGGTGACTATGCTTGGGGAGAGATGAAAGAGATGTGGAGGCAGAATCAACAAAACTTGGCTACAAATTAGACATGGAGAGGCAAAGAGGGAAAGTAAAGAGCAAAGCTTGCTCCTGAGGTCATGGTCTGAGTAACTAGAAGGAAAAGAGTGAATGTAAATAGTAACTGTTTTTTGGCTGGCAACCCCGGAGGGTCTTCTCCCAATTTGATTTTTTTTTTTAAATTAAATAGGACATCCCTTGACTCACTTCTTAAAGAAGCCTATTCACTGAACGGGCTTTGTCTCACTCAAAGTGAAAACAGAGAAGACCTTAGCTTGAAAGGGCCAAGATCTCCCATGGCATTCTGGGCCATCCCTAGTTATCCTGATCGATATCTGGCCACTGGACCTAGATGGCTCTGGAGGAGAAAGTGAGGTTGGTTACTTTGCATAGCCCTCTCTCACTCAAACCAAAGTCAATTACCAGTCATGGCATCATTTCCCTAATGTCATGGTCCTCTGAGAATGAAGGACAAACCACAGTAACCTCAAGAGAAACACAGAGGTTGGCATTAATTCTATTAACAAAACGTTGGAAATAAACTATGTGTCCAACAATTGAGGAAGGACTGCATGAATTGTAATATGTGAATATAATGGAATCGTATTTCATGATAAGGAATGACTTATATGAAGCAATGCAGAGTTAAGAAAGCAGAACCAAACATATATATTATATATATATACATGTTATATATAGTGTGTGTACATATATACATATATTATACACACATATATGCACACAATGACAGTAATATAAGTAAAGACCATACTGAAAGGCAACAAACCTCAGGTCAAAACAACCAATAATACTAATTACTAAATTACTAATTAAAAAACCCAACATTCTATATTTTTGACAATTGACACTAAAAGACTCAAATGGACCTGTGATCTCATCAGTTGGGGCATGCTCTCCAATGAGAAATCACAAGTCATCTACATGTGTCTGCCCTGTGGGACTCTAATCCATGTCTGCCTGAGAATTTACCATAGGAGACCTGGGCAGCTAGGTGGTGCAGTGGATAGAGCACCTGTGCAGGAGTCAGGAGGACCTGAATTCAAATCTCACCTCAGACACTTGATACTCACTAGCTGTGTGACCTTGGGCAAGTCACTCAACCCCAATTGCTGCCTCATCCTAGGTCATCTCCGGTCGCCCATACAAATATCTGGTCAGTGGATTCAGATGGCTCTGGAGGAGAAGTGAGCCTGGGGACCTGCACAGTTTTCTCCTTCACTCAAAACAAAGTCAAGTGCAAGTCATGTCATTATTTCTCTGATGGCATGGTCTTCTTTGGCAATGAAGGATGAACACACGCATCATAGGAGACCCATCTAACATCCTGGAGAAATTTCTTGCTTTCTCCTGCTATCATGAAACTACCAGTGAAATATTCTGGCTGTCCACTATTCACCCCTTTTTCTTGACAAGTGGCCAATCTGTCTTCTTTTCCTGTCAAACAGTTCTTTGTTTTCATTCTCTACTCTGGTTTGAATTTGACATTGGCTATATGCTGCAGCCTGCTCACCTCTGCCATGTGCCTTCCCATTGCCTTCTGTGTAATACTCCTCTTTATCTCTTCAGAGACAGTGGTGTTCCACATTTCACTGCCATATGGAAATACTGAGAAAATGTTATTCTAGAAATTTTTTTTTTACTATCATGGGAAATTTGGGTTGAATAAAAGAGCTCCCCTTTTCCTTTTCAACTTTGAACCAATTCATTTTCCATCTGTCCTAATTGCCCCAGATATGTTTGCTGTTGGACAAATCTTACAAGGTGATCCTCAAAATGCACGTTGAAGGCTAGACCATAGTCTTTGTCATCCACTCAGTCATTCCTCTATAGATAGATAAAACAAATGCATGTCAGAGACAAATATATAAGGTGTCTGAAGAAGTGGAAAATAATAAAGGCATAGGGGGAAAGCCTCAGATCTTATTAATATGCCTCCAAAAAGGTAATAAAACATCAATAACTTCTAAAGTATATGTCTACTCAATTCAAGCATATGTCTACTGTCCCATCTATAAAAAAGCTTTACAAGGGTCATCTATACACAAATTAAGGGCTTCCTCGATGAGAGTAATCATATGAAACTTGAAGACTTTCACAAGCAATATCCAACAATGGACCGAACCTTTAACATGCCATGATTAACTGAAAGATACAGAGAACATAAGAGCTCACTGTGGTTATTCATTATTTATGAAAAATCACTTGATTCATTAGAATAAAACATTGCCCTACAGGCTCTTTTACAAGTGAATTCCCATTCATATATCAAGAGCATTCAGGACTCCTTTAAAGATTTAACAACAGAAACAACCCTGAAATCAGTTAAATGACCCTCTGAAAATAACATCAGGCAAGCACAAAATGTGGAGATACCCAAAAGTATTTGCCACTGTAACGGAGGAGATCTATCACAGAGTCCAGGATGAGATGGGATTCCTTGTGGATGATGGGGTCTTCCTGATGATCTCATTTGTAGGTGACATTGTGATGACCATATTAAGTCCCCAATGTACTGCAAAGCTTTCTGGAAGAGATCTGTAATCACTTTAACAATCAATAAAGATGAAGTGACACCATTATCAGTCCTAGTCACTCTATGAGGCATACCCTTCTTAGGTGTTTTTGCCTAATTGTCTTTGGATAGTGTTCCTTGTAGGAGAGGGTTTTTATTGAGACGTTTACTGGGAAATGTTTTCCACCCCAAAAAAAGTATCAATAAAATTTTTCTTAGAGAATTTTAGTGACTTGCCCAAATTCACTAGAAAGTAGCAGAGCTGAAAATGTCATTCCAAGCTTTTTGTAAATGTAAACATAAAGGTAAAGAAAATTAATAATTTGATACCAACGTTGTCTACTATTTTGGTAAAGAATTCAAGAGGTGGTGGTGAGGAGAGAAAACATTCCAAGTGTGGGATATAGTCTGTGCAAAGAGCATAGAAGGTGGAGATGGAATATTATGTATGGCAATATTAAAGAGGCTAGTTTGATTGGATGGCTGCATCTTTAGATAGCTCCCTTGAGCATCCAAAGTGTTCCCCCTCACTCTGTCTGGTAGAGTATAATTTGTCTGGAAATAGCAAGACCCAGGCAAAATAACTTCCTAAAGTTATCTAATATCTATCCCTTTCATATATTAATGAAAATAGTCACGCTATCATGTGATATGGTGACATCATAAAATCACAAATGAGAAAACTTTCCTGGATCAGCTTAGGGTGACCTTGGATTGTAGAAAACAGACATATATCAGTATGGATTTTTACCTGCTATGTCAGATGTGATCACTCACCATGGTATGATCATGGTTTTATTATAAGAGAGAGTTCTCTTGGGGGGCAGGGGTAGTATATTGAGAAATAACAGTAGTAAAAACATAGTCAATAAAACATTAAGAAAATTTGAAATAAATTCAGATACCATGTTGAAACTTCAAGAAATAAAAATTCAAGGTTGTTATTTTATCATTGTCATTTATTACTCAATTCAAGATATCCCAAGAATATGATTTAGAATTTTGTTTCACTCCTTCAATAGAGCATTTATTTCCATAGTGGAAATTGCAAAGTTGACTTTGATTCCATTAAATCTAACAGTTAGTTTGACTGTGTAACCCATAAGGGTCATCCAGACAACATTAAAAAAAAAAAGCTAAGATTTTTGCTTCATTTCTAGAAGACACATTTGCATAGTTTGAAGCAGGCACAAGATTTTGCAAAAGATACAGATGCTAGATTTAAGGGTATTGTTTTATTAATCTCTGGCAGTAACATGCTTCAACACTGCTTTTACTAAAGTAGATTGAAGTTAGAATTTGGGAGAGGGATCAGAGGAGGAAAAGATTAGGGAAAGCTTCATGGAGGCACTTCATGGAGGAGTTGAGTGAAGGATTGTAGAAGATGGGGAGGCTAAGAAATCATAGTTTCCAGTCATAGGAATAGCTTGCATGAATTCACAGAGGTGAGAGTTTGTATGGCATCTTAAGGGACATTCTGGCTGTCAATTCAATGTCTTTGCAAGGCTCTCTTTCATTCCTAGAATACTTCCTCTCCTCACTTCTGCCTCTCTATCTCCATTCAAGGCTCAAATCAAGTACCATCTCTCATGAGAGGTGGGATCTCCATGTCATTTGCACTCTCCATTCAATGCCTTTAAAATTATTTTGTATTGAGTTTGTGTATTTGTTGTTCAGTTGTTTTCATTTATGTCCAACTCTTGACAAAGATACTTTGAGTATCATTTTTAACTACTTACCAGCCTGGTCCAATAGAAAGAGTGAGGACTCTGAGATTAAAGGACCTCTGATGCTTACTACCTGTGACCGTGGGCAGGTAACTTAATCTCCATGGGCCTCAGTTTCCTTGTATGTAAAGGGGGGATACAATAGCCAAAATCCAGAGCTTCTGGGTCAAAGAAAACATACTTCAAGCAAATAGAAAAAATTCAAGTATGAAGGAATTATGGTCAAAATCACATATGAGTTATCTGACACCATAATAAAGCATCAGAGAACTTGGAATACACTATTACACAAGGCAAAGAATATGAGCTTATAGCCAAGAAAAAATAACCCATAAAAATTGAGTAAAATACTACAAAGAATAGACCTTTAATGAAACAGAGAATTTCCAAGTATTCCTGATGAAAAGATCAGAACTGCAGAGAAACTTTTTAGTTCCAACACAAGAATGAAGGAAGTATAAAAAGGTAACTATGAATAAACAATGATAAAACACTAAATAAGGATAAACTGTTTATGTCAGAATATGGAGAGATGATACATGTGTTCTGTCTAAACCCTATTATCATCAGTTAGACACAAGTTAGATGCTTGTGAGTGGTTCTTTTATATCTTGATCTTAAGAAAGGAATGGGATGAAGGGGAAAAGGAATACACTAAGGGAGAAGAGAAAGAAAGGTTAGGCAAAAGATCTCACATAAACAGGATTCACAAGTAATATCTATATAAATAAGGAGGAGAGAGTGGGGGATAGGAGAGTGACTGACATTTGAACCTCATTCTCATCTGAACTGGTTAAAGAAAGGAAGAACACACACACACATACCCACACAGAGTTGAATAAAAAAAAAAACCTACTCATTTTATTCAATAGTAAAATTGGAGGGAAGGGAAGAAGATAGCAGGGGAAATTAGAGGGAGGGTAAATTAAAGGAGAGATGAGTCCTAAGAAAAATAAACTCTAAGAATGTACAAAAATATTTATAGCAAAGGATGGTGCTGAATGAGCGCTTAAAAATTAGGGAATGGCAAAACAAGAAATAGTATGTAAATGTGATGAAATACTGTGCTAAACTTTTTACAGTGTAATGACCAATCAGGATTCTAGAGGATTAATGATAAAATGTGCTACCCATCTCCTAATAAGAAAGTGATGAATCCAGAATATAAAATGAGACATTTTTTGGACATGGTCAATGTGGAAATTTGTTTTGATTGACTATACATGTTTGTAGTAAGTTTCATTTTTCTCAAGTTTCCAGTGGGTTAGGGGTGCTACTAGAAGTGGGAGGATGAGAAGGCAGATCTTGGTTGATTAAAACAAATAAAATATTTAAATTTTTAAAAAGCTGAAGACACTGATGAAAGAGGAGGTCAGGGTATTTGAAGGAAAATCAACCAAGATTGATTGTAGGGCTTGGTATAAAGAGAACTATCATTTAGGTATAGAACTGATTGAAGAAAGAAGAGTGACTTGGAGGTTAAAGGATGAAATGTGACTCCAATCCAGACAGTTCTTATCCCGTCTCCCATTCTTAGAGATGATTATCAGGTCCTGGAGTAAGGCTGTATCTCCACCTCAGAGTTCTTAGGGTATACTTGAGGAGATAGGGATGAATTTCTAATTACACCTAACTCCCACTGTTGTGCTTTGCCCCAGGATAATTAATTGAGAATCACTTCAGTCAGCCTTAAACAGTTTTTTTAGGAGGTATAATAAGAACAGTTCATATAAAATACTCCCCTCCCCCGCAAAAAAGTTTATGGCAAACTTTTTTTATAAATAGAATTTTTTTCAATTACATGTAAAGATAGTTTTCCACATTCATTTTTTAATTAAGATTTTGAGTTACAAATTCCCTCTTTCCCTTCCATCACCCCTTCCCCAAGGTGGCAACCAATCTGATACAGGTTATACATGATGACATGCTCAATCAAGTAAATACAGAGTCCAGCAGAAAGTAGGCTTAAGTGTAAAGAACATATGTGGCAAAGGGTTAACTCATAGCTCTTGGTTACTGGGAGTACTTTTAACCCCTTTATGAGGTACTCAAGAAGTTCCTCTTAGTTGTGGTGTAGTTACTTGTGTACTTTGTGAAGCTCCTCAGGGAGTCAAGCTCTCTTTGAGTCCCAAAGCAGATACTGCTATTAACTGATCTAGGAATGCTGCCAGGACATTAATGAGAAGGTAGGAAGTCCCACATCTTCTGGACTCTTCAAATCTTGTTTCTCCTCTGGACAAAGATTAGCGGGCAGGGAGGGGAGAAGCAGACATAGGCTAAGATCAAAGCAGAGGTCTCTCCTTACCTCTTCTCCCAGGCATACATATGTTCCTCAGGGGTTTTACCTGAACACTTACTCCAGTTTTTTGAATGACCCCCGTTCTGAACTACCTTGATAATTTATAGGTGCCTCCTGGGATTCAAGCAAGCTCCCTTGGCCTATATGAACACAGTACCTGTGGAATATCATTTTAGTTCCAAGCATTTTTCACATCAAAGCCATTATTGAGACTGATTGGACAGTTTATCACTTAAAGTGGAGTGGGGTGACTTGGTTGAATAAAACAATTAACCCAATCTACCCTTACATTAACAAGGATACAAATAAGGTGAAAGAATTAAATGATGGGAACATGAGCATAAATATAGATCTTTAAGCAAAAGGTGACAGAAGGGGAATCTGAAGACAGAAGTATGAAGCTCCTCCTGTGTCTTAGAGCGCTCTAGAGGAAGAACCTGAAATGCAAAGGGACTTTTTTTTGTTTAGAAATCTTTGCTTGGATTTTTTCCAGTTAAACAAAAGGCCATGTATTAATGAGTATAAGAGTAATGACCTGCACTGATAGAGAGGGAGCGTTCACCAATCACTGATATATTTAAGTAAGTGGCATCAGCTTCTGGTCCTTTTTGATATTTTGACTATACTTTTGAAATACCACTTACATTGTTATTCTATTTTATAAACTTTATTTTGTAGCAATTCTCATTCTATAGCAGGTTAGCTTACAAAATATTTATTAGAATATTTTTAGCTGCAAAAACATTTTATGTTTGCTATTATTTATTAATGCCACATTTAAAAATATTACACATTAAATTTATTCCAGTGCACATTAGTAAATAAATTATGCTTGTAATTCCTAATGCATTTTTAATTATAAATTTATCCATGTCTACCTTTATTTATGATAGTAATGTCTTGCTGTTGCAACATACTGTATATTAATGGATGCACTGTTAATTATGCATTCTTGGAAGTTGTATTTGACAAAATGTACTATGAGCCTGTTTTTTACATTCTAAATACTGTTAACATCAATTAATTTAGGAGTTGGCGCCTAAAATACCAGCTAACCTTTAAAGGAAGAGAAATAAGGTACTACTTTTAGAAGTTGGCTTCCATGTCCAAATTTGGGGGATTAAGCGCTGTGTATACAATCAGTAGATTTAATATGTCACAATAATAATAATTCACTTTTACAGAACATTTTTAAGGCTTAAAAATCATTTTCCTCACAACTGTACCATGTAATAATTAGTACCTATACAGTCTCAACTCTAGTTCAGACTCTCATTGCCTCCTGCCCCCTGCTCCATTTAGTGTCTCAAGTCTCTTCCCTCTCCAATTCATCTTTTACAAAGCTGCCAATCTGACATCTTAAAATATAGATCTAACAATGTCACTACCCTATTCAAAAACCTTCAATGGAAGCCTACTGCCTCAAGAATAAAATATAAAATCTTCAACTTGACATTAAAGCCCTCTACAATTTGGTTCCAACTTACCTTGTCAGTCTTATTTCATATTATTACCCATCATGCACTCTCTGTTTTAATCAAATGGACCTCCTGCCTGTTTTTTTGTATATACCATTCCATCTCATTTCAGAGACGTATACAAGTTGCTTCCTTTGTCTGGAATGCATTCCTTCTTTATCATTACTTTAAAGAATCTCTATCTTTCTTCAAAGTACAGCTCAGAGGCTACCTCCTTCAAAAGGCTTGATCTCCCTAGTTATTATTGGGGTAGGGTAAATGATTTTCCCCAGTGGGTAAAATACAGCACCCAAACAATTAAGTTTTGCTGATGAGAGATGATATGTATAATAAAGACAAGAATTTGGACTAGACCTTATTGCATTAGCTTATCTTTTGTTTCCACTCAAAATCATTTTCAGCTAGGCCAAAGAGGATTGTAGGAGTATCTAATCCTAAATTAGGCTGTTATATGTAACAGAAAGGCTTTGATCTTCATGTTCCTCATTTCCCCCACCCTTACCGTTCCCATTCTCAAATGTAAGGATCTAAAGAGAAAGACCTAATCTTAGCTTGGGGACTCTTCCTAGCTTTGAATAGTTGGATATGCTGCTTATGACTAAGAACTATCTAACTTTCCTTATCAGGGACAGGCTATAGCCACTATATGTTAGCCACTGAAGCTGAGAAGGCTTTTCTGACTGGCCCTAGGGAAGAAAGCATGAGAGCTATTATCAGGGAGCAATGCCAAGGAGAGACAATATGCCTATCAGCTATCAGAGTACCATTCAGCTGAAACCTTCAAAGATCAGCAGAGAGATGAACTCAAAAGAGAATATCAGTGATATCACTAGATATCACACAGATATCACCAGAAGACATGAGGGATCATCCAGTAACAGAGATATGTCTTCCAGTATTCCTTCTATCTGAACCCTGATGTGACCCCACTCTCCTCATGGATGGTGTATATATTTGCAGGAGAGTATGGCTGTGTTTATGTGAGGGGATTTACTGTGCTAGACTATCTCTTCATGTGACCCAGAGCTCAGGTCTCTTTGCATAAGTGTCTCCTTATTGGTGTAGAATAATCTTTTGTGCCTGTATAAGGGTCAAAGTTTCTGACAAGGCCTCCAGAGAGAGATTCTTGTTTTTCTGGCTTCCAACTTCAGGAGAGTACACTTGATGTTTCAGGTTCTCTTCAGGGAGGGCTCTCTAGAAGGAAAGAAAGAATTTGAGAAGAAACTGACATATAGAGGAGCTAGCACCTAGATAATGTCCCTGTCTCAAGTTTACTACAAAGTGAGGGAATTTCTCCTTGGGTAAGATTGGAGAATCTCTCTTTCTCTTAGTTGAGGTGAGATATCTTACTCCTGGTGGGACAGTTCATTCTCTCTGTGTATTTTCTGGTATATTCCAACCTCTGCTAACTTCTTTGATTTCTATTTGTGATTGGCTCAGATAAATGAATTTATTTGCCATTCACTTTGAATCTTTGTATAAGCAGCATTTGGCAGAAAAGGAGTCAAACCTCTGGATATATAGTTTGGGAGAAACCCTTTTCCAAAAAAAAAATAACAAATAAGAGAGTGTCTTGAATCTTAAAAGTATTTACCTTAGGTGAACAATATTTAAAGGGCCGTGAAGGAATAATTCTACCCTGGTAACTCCTCTCTAATGAGGACAATGCACACCCCTTTTTACCCTCACTTCTTGCTCCTCCTGCCAGGAATCAAAATCTCCCTTAGAGAAGGGCAGGAGGAGACTACAGATATTCATTCCTTCCCTCTATCCACACCTAGTCTCATGTGGAAACATACAACTTACATGGGCAACACACACCCCCGCCCTATAATTAAATGCCTTTTCAAGGAACAAATTTGTGTGATCTGGTTTACTAGAGAAAATCATCTGTAGGGGCTTTTGAGCTTTAAGTTGTCAATCCATAAAGATTTATTAAACCCCTAATGTACCAGGCAGTGTGGTAAGTACTGGGGATACAAAAACAAATAAAAAGACACTTCTTGCCCTCAAGAAGTTTACAATATAATAAGTGAAGACAACACACAGAAGGAACCTGGGTACTTAACCCAGAGATGTGGGGGAGAAATCCAGAAAAGTCCAGAAGCAGTGTAACTAGTGGGAAAGGAGGAGCCAACTATTCTTGGCTCCCTCCTTAAAGGGAAGTTTTGGTGCTTATGACTCTGCTTTTGAATCAGAGCGTCCCATTCAAAGGGTAAAGGGTGCTGGGAAATGTAAATATTTAGGCTGATTCTGTCCGTAGAATGATGAGATTATCCAAAGATGAAATTCCTGGAGGTATGTTGGCATGAGGCAGAAGTCCACAGAAGTTGCAAAGCAGTGGGGAAGGAGGAGCTGACTCTCCTTAGCCCCCTCTTCAAATGCAGGAGCTGTGAACCTACAGAGCGTCTTAAACCTGGGCTCAGGTAGTTCTTCTTGTTTTTGTTGTTGTTCTTCTTCTCACTTAATAGCATTTTATTTTTTCCAATTACATGCAAAGATGGTTTCAACACTCACTTCTACAAGATTTTGAGTTCCAATTTTTTTCCTCCCTCTTCCCCTCTCTCCTCCCCAAGATGACATGCAATCTGATATAGGGTGTATATGTGCAATCATATTAAACATATTTCCACATTAGTTATGTTGTGAAAGGAGAATCAAAATAAAAGGGGAAAACCAGAAGAAAGAAAAGAAAAAGAGAAAGAGAAAATAGTATGTTTTGATCTGCATTCAGATTCCATAGTTCTTTCTTTGGATATGGACAGTATTTTCCATCACTAGTCTCAGGTTACTCTTCTAAGGGCCTCACATATGAAAGTGGTGAGTCCCAGATCCTACACCAACAATTTCTTTCTATTGTAATTATTTTTTTTATTAATTTTCATATACTGTATTTACTTCTTGTGTTCATTCACATTGTCTCCCTGTGGCAGTAGAGGGTAAGTTCCTTGAGGGCAGGGGCTATATATTTTTGTCCTTGTCTCCTCTCTAGCATCTACCACAGTGCCTCAGAGAGAGTAGGTGCCTACTCAATGTTTGTTGAATTGAATTGATTGTATTAAATTTTTACAGATATGGAAATTGAAGCTCAGAGAGATTAAGTCATTTTTCTAGATTCACAAAGTTAGCAAACCTTGGGATTTGAACTTTGATTTGATTTGATTTGAGTCAGGTTTTAAGTCAAGTTTCCTGACTTTAAAGTCTAGGGTTCTATTTTTTTTATTGTACCATGTTGTAATAATAGCCATGTAATACTCATTGTGAGGATCTTAAAATGGATACTTCTCCAAAAGTAACATTGAATACTTAATATTAAAAAAACTTTCATAGCTTAGACTCTCTAGTTGTTCCTTTGAGCTGAAGCAATTTACATTTCAGGAAATTTTTTTTTGAAGCATATGAGCAAATTTTATTAAATATTGATATATATATGTATACTATATATATATATACATACATACATACACATTGTATTGCTCTACCTCAAATTATACCCAGAACTATAGTTTTTTATATTAGTTTTATCTATTTTTAGTGTTCTACAATCACTACCATAAAACTTAGATTTTTTTCCCTCCTCTACCTACCTCCCACCACCCGCCTCCCTCCCCGAGACAGCATGCAATTCTATATAGGATATACACATACATTTTTTTTGAATACATTTTCACTATAGTCATACTGTGTAGAAGAATTAAAATAAATGGGAGAAATCATATAACAAACCAAAGCATTAAGTACACACAAACAAAAATGATCTGCTACATTCTCCGATTGAATTCCATAGTTCTTTCTCTGGATGTGGAAGATATTTTGCCTCAAAAGATCATTGGGAATTTTTTATTTTTAAATCCTTGCCTTGCTATGAAGATCCAAGTCTACCAGAAAAAACTCTCGCACACTGTGGTCATTGCTGTGCACAGGAAGCTTTTTGAGCTTATAGTATTCAGTATTATAGTATTCAGAATTATCTTTTCAGTTGAATTTTTTTACCCAGTTTATTTTTATTACCCAGTTTCAAGCTGATGTGTTATATCAGAAAGAGTGCTGGATTTAGAATCAGAAGATTTGGGCCAAAGTTACTTAATCCTCTGAACTTCAGTTATCTCATTTGAAAAATGAGAATAATATTCTATGGGTGACAACTCAAAAATGTTCCTGTGATAAAACCGTTTGGCAAATTGTAAAGCTATATATAAATAAGGGTTATTTTTACTAATAACAATAACCATGCCTAATTAGAAGCTAATAGTAACATATGCTAGCTACATTTTTATCCTTTTAAGTTAGTATGTTGAATATAAATCTTAAGCAGAAAATTATCTAAAATGATACATTTTTATGCAATTGATCAAAGTGCTCTGAATAATCAGTTCCTTTCCTACTTAATTTATTTTCCTACAATTTCCCTATACTCTATATCTAATTGCCTTTTAACAGTTAAAAAACTAGCAAAACAATGCATTTCAGAGGAAGAAACAGTAAACTGGAAATTAGGAGAGTATCACATTTGTACTTGTAAAATATTGAGTATACTCATTTAAAGACAGGCTATTTCTTTCAACTAATGTTTCATCCCCTTTCCCCAGTTGCTTTTTGGTAAATTTATTTAAAAAAATTTTTTTTACATTTTAAGTTCCATATTGTCTCCCTCCTTTCCTTCCCATCATGAACTAAATACCACCCTTTGACACAGCTATAGATAGCTATATAGATATGTAAAATCATGCTATGGATACTTCTATTTCTCAGTTCTTTCTCTGGATGTAGATAACATCTTTCTTCTTAGTTTCTTTGTAGTTGATTTGAGCATGTATAATACTTAGAATAATTTAGTTGTTCACAATTGTTTTTTTGAACAATATTGCTGTTACTGTATAGAATGTTCTCTTGCTTCTGTTCATTTCATGCTTTGTTATTTCATGCTAATCTTTCCATGGTTTTCTAAAATCAACCTGCTCATCATTTCTTATAGCACAGTAGTATTCCATCACAATTACATACCACAACTTGTTTAACCATTCTCCAATTGATGAGTGTCCCTCAATTTCCAGTTCTTTACCACCACAAAGAGAGTTGCTATTAATATTTTAGAACATAAAGGTTTTTTCCTTTTTTTTTCTGATCAACTTGTGAAACAGACCTAATAGTGGGATTGATGGGTCAAAGGGCATACGTAGTTTTATAACTCTTTGGGCATAATTCCAGATTGCTCTCCAACATGGTTGGATCAGTTCACAATTCTACCACCAATGTATTTGCATCCCAGTTTTTCCACATCCTCTCCAACTGTCATTCTCCCCTTCTATCATTTTAGCTAATTTGATAGATGTGAGATGCTTACCTCAATTGATAATGATTTAAAACATTTTTTCATATGACTATATATAGTTATGACTTTTTTCATTGAAAAACTGCCTGTTTATATCCTTTGACCATTTATCAATTGAGGAATGACTCATCTTCTTATAAATTTGACTAAGTTCTCTATATATTTGAGATATGAGATCTTTATCTGCATAAAAAAATTTTTTAAAATTTTTTCTGTTTTCTGCTTTCCTTCCAATCTTGGCTACGTTGGTTTTATTTGTAAACTTTAAGTTAATGTAGTCAACATTATCCATTTTACATCTCACAATGCTTTCCCTCTCTCGTTAATTTATAAATTCCTTTCCTATCCATAAGTCTGATAGGTAATATGCCCCTCATTTTTCTAATTTACTTATGATATCTCTCTTTATATCTAGCTCATGTATCCACTTTGAACATATCCTGTTAAATAGTGTGTGTTCATCCTTTAATGCCGAAGAAGACTACGCCATCAGAGAAACAATGACATGACTTGCACTTGACTTTGTTTTGAGTGAGGGAGGCTGTGCAGGTCACCAGCCTCACTTCTCCTCCAGAGTCATTTGAATCCTGTGACCAGATATTCATCCAGATGACTGGAGATGACCTAGGATGAGGCAGCAATTGGGGTTAAGTGACTTGTCCAAGGTCACACAGCTAGTGAGTGTCCAGTGTCTGAGGTGAGATTTGAACTCAGTTCTTCCTGACTCCTGCACTGGTGCTCTATCCACTACACCACCTAGCTGCAGTAAATAGTGTAAGATATTGGTCTATACCCAAACTGTCTTCCAGTTTCCGAAGATTTTTTTTTTTAGCAAATACTGAATTCTTTTCTCCAAAGCTCAAATCTTTACATTTGTTAAACACAAGGTTACTATAATAATTTGCTACTGTGTATTATAAGTCTACCCCTCTTCACTGATCCACCTTTCTATTACTTAGCCAGTACCAGATAGTTTTAATAGTTTTTGCCTTTTAATATAGTTTAACATCTGGTACTGATAAACTTCTCTCATTTTTTTCATTAACTCCTTTGATATTCTTTTTTTTTATGAGTTCAATCTATAATTATTTGTTTACTAATTAATTTATTTTTAGTTTTCAATATTCACTTCCACAAGATTTTGAGTTCCAAATTTTCTCTCCATTTCTCCCCTCCCCCCATCTCAACACAGCATGAATTCTGATTATTCCTTCTCCAAATCTATCCTCCCTTCTATTACACCCCCTGTTCTCTTATCACCTTCTCTTCTATTTTCCTGTAGGGCAAGATAGATTTCTATATCCCATTGTCTGTATATCTTATTTCCCAGTTGAATATAAAAACAATTTTTAACATTCATTCTTTTAAAACTTTGAGTTCCAAATTCTCTCCCTTCCTTCCTCCCTCCCCACACACCTTCATTGAGAAGGCAAGCAATTCAATATAGGTTATACATATGTAGTCATATAAAACACTTCCATAATAGACATGTTATGAAAAACTAACTTTATTTCCCTCCATTCTATCCTGCTCCCCTCTTTATTCTATTCTCTTTTTTGACCCTATCCCTCCTCAAAAGTGTTTGCTTCTGATTGCCCCCTCCCTCAATCTGTCCTCCCTTCTGTCATCACTCCCTTTCTTATCCCCTTCCCCTTTACTTTCTTGTAGGGTAAGACAAGGGTTCCATACCCAATTGAATGTGTATGTCATTCCTTCCTTAAGTTAAATGTGATGAGAATTAGGTTCAATCACTGCCTCTCACCTCCCTTTCTTCCCCGCCATTGCCTTTTTCATGTGAGATAATTTACCCCATTCTACTTCTCCCTTTCTCCTTCTCCCAGTACATTCCTCTCTCCCTCCTTAATTTTGTTTTTTAGATATCATCCCTTGATATTCAATTTACCCTGTGCCCTTGGTCTATTTTTATAATTCCCTCCAACTACTCTAATACTGAGAAAGCTCTCCTGAGTTGCAAACATCATCCTTCCATGCAGAAATGTTAACCATTCTATTTTAATAAGCCTCCTATGATTTCTCTTTCCTGTTTACCTTTTCATGATTCTCTTGAGTCTTGTATTTGAAAGTTAGCTCCTTTGATACCCTTAATCTTTTGTTCTTCCGAATGAATTTTGTCCCCTCCCTCGGTTCCAGAAGGGGTCTAGATCCCACATTTTGATATCCGTGTGTAAATGGTTTCTTCTCATAATAGTAATGATGAAATAATGTATACAAATCATTTTGTAAGCCTTAAGGCTACATATAAAGGTGAGTCATCATTGCTATTATTAATAATAACAAACACTTAATGCACTTTCTTCTTCACAGTTCTGTAAGCTACGTATGGCAAAGGATCATCATTCCCATTTTATAGAAAAGGAAACTGAAGTCTAGAGTTAAGTAGGCTAAGTGATTTACCCACTGTCCCATTGGCTAATATATGGCAGAGGTTTGACTAATCTGAGTCTAAGTCCAGTGTTCTTTCCACTAAACTATAAGAGTATAATGCAATGAACAGATTCTTCATGGTTAATAATGTTGCTGTTTGTTTGTAATATATAATGTTTGTTCTTCAGTTTTGAAGAGGACTGATGATTTCAAGGGGTCATTGACTTCTTGACTTGCATGTGAATTGGATAAATGAAGTAGAGTCGCACAAAGTCATCAGCCTCATTCTCTTCCAGAGTCATTGTGGTGCAGTGGCAAGATAAAAGTCAGGATGGCTGGCAATGGTACAGCATCTAGCGGATGACTTCAGCATCTCTGATTTCTGACCAAGCTGTAATCACTCTGCAGTGCCTGCTTCAGTTGTCTTCACGGCCACTGGAAAAAAATTGTTCTCATTTATCTATTCCTCTGCGGGAGGTCTTCACATGCTTAAAGTAGACATCCCCCTAAATCACCAACAGGATTGAGGTCTGTCAGTTACCCTCAACCTGGTCTAGCCCATCTGCCAAGATGATTTACTGGGGTAGGTCTACTTCACATGCTACAGCTTCTTGGAGCCATAGGTGAGAGTTGGGTGACAGGTGGACATCAAGAGTGGATAAGCAGCTCTGAAAAGGAGCCAGGAATCCCTCACACCAGAGGTGCTAGTCCTTCTTGAACATCTTATACATATCTGTGTTAAGGATAAGGTTTAAAGGAAGGTCCAAGGATAGTCAATATAGGCCTTCTCTGAAAATCCAGAAAATTTCTACTCAAGGGGTATCAGATGGTGGTGCAGATATGCAGCCATGCTGGATACACACTCAGTGGTATATGATGGGTACTTGAGGTTTTCACAGCAGTAGTACATAAAAGGTTATCATTGTCATACATGGCCTAGTTCATATCCTACGTTTTCTAGGAAGCCCTCCTAGCAGAGGTGTTAGTCTGTAATGGTAAAGGAATTTGAAGATCTTCCTTGTCCCTTACTAGGCCCATGTGACCTGCTTTGAGCTTTAGAGAAACCCACAATCTGGGTCCCATGGAGTTGATGGTGGGAGGAGCTTGCTGAATGGGTGGAGCAGAAAGAGAGATGAGGCAGAGCTGGGAAAGAGAGAGGTAGAGTTGAGGCAGAGCAGCTAGTGTGAGTGAGAGAGGGAGAAATTTTGCCTAAGGGAGCTTGTTTGTGGGGAGACCTAACAGAGGGAAGGATTTGGGGATGTCATTGTTCCCTATATTAGTGGTGTGTATAAACTTCTTTGTTACCATGTTGGAATTGGCTTTCTGACATCTGAATAAACATTTTAGTTTCATCTTTGAGGAAGAGAGTTTATATTTTGTGAATTTACCCTGGAAATATGCATGCATACTCATAGAGGTTGCTGTGGGTTTCACATTGGTATTACATATTTCTCCCCGAATATCCCATATACCGGGGGGCGGAGCCAAGATGGCGGAGTAGAAAGACTCACATTTGCTAGCTCCGAACCCACAGCCCATGGATTTCCTGTAAAAAGAACTCCTGACAAATTCTGGAACAGTGGAAGCCGCGCAGCAACACAGTGAAGGAGATTTCCGTTGCAGAGAGCCCTGAAAAACCGACCCCAGGGGTCCATCGTGCCCTGGATGGGAGCGGAGCCCTGCCCTG
>JAQQSK010000032.1:0-61935 GCA_028658325.1 Potorous gilbertii
CAGCTAGTGCTTGGGGTCTGAGATTCAAATGCTGCTCCCCAGCCTCAGGGTTTTCAGCGTTGGGCCAGCTGCTATTCAATGTGAGCTTAAGTTCTGGTGCTCAGGTCGGGGCAGGGCCGCCTCCCAGGCTCAGTTCCCTCAGGGGGTTTATGTGGAGACTTCAGTAATGGATCTGAGGTCCTGCCTGCTCTGGGAGCCTCTGGCTGCTGCAGCCTCTGCTGCTGCCCCTCTGGCCATTGCAGCCTCTGTCGCTGCCTCCCGAGGGGCCTGAGTTATGGAGACACCCCGCTCCCCTCTCGGCCAGCCCAGGAATCTGTCTCACTGACCTGTGCGCTTTTGGGTGGAGGGACCTTCGTGGCCGCCAGAGATTCTGTCCCTCAAGCCTACTCAGATCTGTTCCTTCCGGTGCCCCGCGGCCAGGGAAGGGGTAGGCTCCACTCTCGTCTGGTGCGCGACGGACCTTTGGGATTGGTGTTTCAGGGCTCTCTGGAACGGAAATCTTCACTCCGTTGCTACATGGCTTCCCCTGCTCCAGAATTTGTTGGAAGTTCTTTTTACAGGAAATCCATGGGCTGTGGGTTCGGAGCTAGCATATGTGAATCTTTCTACTCCACCATCTTGGCTCCTCCCCACTCTTGAACTTTAAACACTTTTTGCATGTGTCTTACAATGAATTTGCCCCTCAATACATATAATGACTCAACTTGCTGGGTCACGTACCCAAAGAAAATACTCACATTATGATAACATGCAGCTTCGGTGTCAGAGAATAATAAAGATGCCTGCTTTCCCCTTTTTCATGTTTTTTAATCAAGAATTCCCTTGATGTGTGCATAAACCACTTTCACAAAGATTTTATAAAGGAAGCATGTGGGTTGGTAGTTGTTTATATCTCTGAATATTTTTTCCCAGTAAGATAAGGCAGTGGTCACGATCTTTTCCATCCTTCCTCTCTCTGAACAAATCTGACAAAGGGTCATTAAGAGCCTTTTAAATAGTATTACCTACAATGTCGATTTTATTTGTATGTACTCATCAGGTCCTTCTGCTCTTATCAATCTTACCTTCGTAAGAGATATTTTCACTTCCACACATAGCAAATACAACAAATCTGCTCCATTTCTAGTCTTTTTGTTATCTCTCTACCTTGTTTCATCTGCAAACATTTTCTAGGTAATCAGATTTAGCTGGACCCCATCCCAAGCTTTCTGTGAGCTAATTTTCTCCTGAGTTGTTTTTACTATTATGTGAAAGGACACAGCTCAAAATCTTCCATTTTCCTCATTTACTGCTTTTGCTGTAAATTTAGGCTGTAAATGGGTAGAAATTGGTGCTGCCCTTGTCTACCACACTTCATTTCTTAGCAGCATTAAGAGGGTGCCATTTAAGGTGGCTTTTAGGCTTTTTTATACTTTCTTGTGGCAACTGTTTTATATTGGTAAACTTCTTCAGGAAACATTAATGTCCTAAGTCATTGTTTTTAAAATGGCAATAATAACAGCTGCTATGTATAACACTTTAAGGTTTACAAAACATTTTACACATATTCTCTCATTCAGTCCCCACCATATCCCTTATCTCCATTTTAGAGATGAGGAAATGGTCCCTAACAGGCTAAGTTTCTTTCACAAGGTCAAACAACCCAAAGTGCTGAATAGAGGAGTCAGTCCAGGTCCTCTAACTCCAAAGTTCGAACATTTCTAACAGTGTCACAGTACCAACTCTTTTCATCCCTTTCCATTTTCAGCTTGTTTAAACAAGCCAAGGTAGGGTCTACAGAAATACCAGGTGGTTCCTTCTTCCATCTTGTCTGTTTGACATTTAGTGACTTTTACTCCGTTGACGCTATGATTTGTACAGCGACAGCTGATTCTGAAATGACTATTTGTAGTGATTCTGGTAGGAGGTTCTTAATGTGGTAATTGCTGATTGATGCCTAATTTATGTCCAAGTTTTTTGACCATAACAATGCCCTCCAATCCTTTAAGGCAATCTTAACCAAGCTTGGAGATTGTTTCTTTAAAGGGTGCCACGGTGAACCATACACGTCTGGATAGAGGGCCAACTTTGAGCTGTTACACAGTGGACCTCTCTAACTGAGCAGTCGCTTAAAAAGTGTTAGCAGTCCCTGAAAGGAGTCCATATGACTTGGCACAGAGTTTAGAATGTAGAAGGGGTAATTTTGCTTTCTTGCCAACACCAAAGGGCTATAATATATGCATATATAAAAGCTAGCAAGGGGTAAGGTAATTTTTGCCAGACTTGTAAGTCACCTACCTAAACTAGTAGCAGTGGAAAAGACATAGGAAAAGCACATTGTTCCTTTCTGGCTCCCAGCCAGGTCTGTGGTCCAATCTCTTTCTGGGTCTGGATTCCTGCCAGGCCAGAAGCTACATCTCATTCTCGCCACTGCCTGCCAGGCTAGTGGCCTGAACATACAGGATCTCTCCTTCTTCCTGGGCATTGAGCCAAGAGGCTAAGTCTCTTCTCCCTTGTCTTCATAAACAGATGGGAAGGCAGGTGGCCACTCGGGGCCTACTCCACAGCCAAGCCTCCTCCCTCCAGGAGAGCAGTTCTACTGACATGCCTTGCTTTATTCCTCCTCCATTCATTCTCTGTCACCTGAGTGACTCTCAGATTCTGTACTATGCATATGGCATTAGGCTGCAGGAAAGAGATGGTATAGTCTAATCCTTTGCTCTATGGATCCTCTGTGCTTCTGTGTCTAATGTCACTGTTAAAAGCTATATTTTTAATTTATGAAAGTCAAATTAGGTCTATTTACATGTTTATACTGAGTTAGACACTTCTCTGTAAGTTTCCATGCTTGCTAGTTCTTAGTGAATATCCCTTTCTCTTCAAGGAAACAATTCAATTCCTCTCGTAGCCTACTGCTGTTAAAGATCTTAAAACTGCATCAATATTAAACAACACACTGAAGGTCTTGTAACCATATGATTCTTAGCTCCTTTGCCTCCTTTTCTGCCATACTTCCCTTGCAGACCTTCAAGGGGGCCTCCCCCTTTCTCTGCATAGATGCATATGTTTATGTGTACACACTGTACAATTGTTTTTTAGTCATGTTCAACTCTTTTGTGACCCCAGATCAGGAAACTGAGGCAGAGTTAAGTGACATGCTCAGGGTCACACAGTTGGTAAGTGTCTGAGGCCATATTTGAACTCCAGGTGGGCACAGTGCCACCTAGCTGCCTTGTGTACACATGCATACATATGTAAATGCTATGGTGGCTCCTTATTGTCTTTAGGATAAATAAAATACAAACTACTCTGTTAGCTATTTTAAAGCCCCTCACATTTTTGGCTCCAGCTTAACTTTCCAGGCTTACTTATTATTATTAGATATTACTTATCACTTATTTCACCCACTCTAAGATCCAATCAAAATGAACTACTTGTTTGTTGTTTCTCCCACATGATATTTCACCTCTGCCTTTGCACAGGTGACCCTCCATGCCTGTAATGTTTCCACCTCCACTTTCACTTTCAACTTCCTTGGAAGAAAGTAGCTTCTATCCAGGGAGAACTCAGGTGCTATCTCCTTTTCTGATCCATAGACTCCCTCAAGGGGCTAGCACCTTCCTTTCCTCCCCATCCATCCCCAATGGACATTGTTTCACCTGATAGAATCTAAGCTCCTTGAGGCTGGGGTTATTTCATTTTTTGGCTGCCAACCCAGTGGTAACAGAAAGCTGCCAGCATAGACAAGGGACTAATCTGTGGCACACAGCAGCAGGCACAGGTACAGACTCCAGTGGCACCAGCTGGAGGAGCTGGCAAAAATGTGATTAACAGCAGCAATAACCAGGAGGCAGCAGGGACAGAGGCCAGCCTCAGGTCCAAGGACAGCAAACTGGCTCCCATCAGCAGTGGCAGAAGAGCAGGCACTGTCTGCTGATACTAGACCCTGCATATGTGGCTGCAGCCCACTCTGCTAAGGTGTAATGGTAATACAAAGGTAAAGATCTTCTCTGCCCATTAACAGGCCTCAGGTGGAGCCCATTAAGGGGAGCTTGATTAGGGGAGACATGTTTTATAGAAAGGCCCACACGTTTTGTTATTTTCTAATGAAGCACTGGGTCACAGGGTTGTGATGCCCTCTAGTGCTGATATGAGGTTTTGTTTTGAGGATTACTCATTGGAATTGTTTGTTTAGCCAGAGAAGACTCTGGGAAGTTGTTAAGAAGCCCTCCAGCTTTGAAAACCCAGAGGTTGGTGCTTCTCTCTCTGGTAGCTATGTATGTGTGTAATGGTCAGACAGTTGGATCTGTCTGTTGATCTTTGATGCATGTACTGTGTATGGTCAGACAGTTGGAAGCCCTATCTGTTGGTCTTTATATCTCTGCTTGTATTTTCTCTGTTGGTATATGCATTTGATTAAAGTGATTGTTGACCCCTCCAAAGTTGCTTTCCTTTTAGAAAAGCAGATCTAAGAACCTGTACAGCAGGCCCTCCTGTGCATGTTGGGATCCATGCTGTTACATCCTATGCCAGTGAAGGTTGACTGCCAATAGTAGGGTTTGAGATTGTTTACCCCAGACTGGGATCATGTTGCTGAAAGCTTGAGCACTATTGTGAGGCCACTGCTAGAGTCTAGACACCAAGCTGCTGGGAGGGGAAGGTGGGGGAGTGAATTCTTAATATTTAGGCCTGCATTTGGCCTCCTTTTCCTGGAGGAATGATACAAAAAAACTCCCATAAAAAGCGAGAAAGTCAGTGGTTCTTCTAGGCCAATCCATTTGTCTGGATAACAAGTAGCCATTTTTGAGGGGGTTGGGAAAATACACTTGATGGCTTGATTTCTGTGCTCTTCAGGAACTCCTCACTGGAGGCTCCCGAGAGAATAAGAGTTCAGAGTTTGAGGTTAAGAATGGAAACTTTTAAACTCCAACTATTTAAATGGGGTACAACTGGCACCTTTTTCTGTGTCCCCAATTCCAGAAATATCTCTGGGCTCTTGGGGAGAATTTAGCACAGTCCTTTCAAGTGCATCCCCCAGGGGCTTGTGCCAAAGAATCACAACAAAATCCTGGTGGCAAAATCATGGTTGGCCTCTCAAATACAATATTAAAAAACAAACAAAACTCAAGTCATTTTCTCAGCAGAGTTGTTAAACAATCCTAAACTTCCAGACATTTGTCTAGGTTTGCACTCTCTCACTCTTGGTATCTCTCATGCCACTTTCCAATGGCTGATTATGCAAATGTACTGAAGACTACAGGTTGAGCAGTAACATTATTTCCAAGAAGCCAATTAAAAATAACCTGTCTACACAAACAGGACTCCCTAAAAGCTTGTAAGGACCTTCTTTTAGGAGACCTCCCCCAAGTCTATTGGGAGATGATGAACATTAGCAATTCAAGGATATGCAGCTCCAGCACCAGCAAAATACAACTAGTTCTTCTGAATTTATCCTTTCCTAATAAGGAAATATCCCAAAACTTCAGTTCCTCGAGGCTGCTTCAAAGATAAATCAAGTTCTGGAAAGATTCCCTAATAGAACTTAAAAGAGGCTTAAATGACCATGTTCGAAAGCCCCAAACCTAGTTTACTACAATTATCTTTAAGGTATAACTGGTTCTTAAGGACAGGTAATATATTTGCATAGCTTTCCCCTTGCTGAATGACTACAGTTGATTTTTTATCTCACAAGGACAGGGAGGGAGACAGTAGTGCTTTTCAGTGAGCAACTGCTATTTTTAGAAGCATCACCAAGAACATCACCAGAGAAGTGATGATCAATCTACCCTTGTCTTCCTCTGTACTGCCCACCCCCTACTTCAATGAGTCTATTATGTTCCAATCCTGGAAGACCATGCCAATTGTTCAGGACTGGGCCTGACTTAGGCTCATTCTCTGGTAATTTAGATTCAGTACTGGAACAAAAATGAGACACCTATATATCATTCAATAATTATCCCCTTCCCTGCCCCTCCCAAAGAAATATATTTAGCTATAGCATGTGTAGAGCTATCTTGCTTGAGTTAAAATTAAAATTCATCAATCAAGAATCAAAGAGCCCCTGGAGTTGAGAATTCTCAGGGTTGTTTTATACTTAAGTGATATATATTTAAGCGATAAGGAAATGACAACCAACAGTTTGAATCTTTAGACTCCTGAGTTGACTAAATCTCAAGAAAGATCTTAACAATTTTTAAGGAAAATCTAGCCCAACCTCTATGTGGGGAGGGATTAGGATATTGAGCATACCACAGTATAAGCAGGGATCATGCAACTACACAATGGATATTCAAGGAAAGGTGTAAAGATATCACCAAAAATATGTAGGCCTGAAAAAGAAGGTAGGGCAATTGCATCCATCAAATAAGAGATAAGAGAAGAATGC
This sequence comes from Potorous gilbertii, assembly GCA_028658325.1. Taxonomy (NCBI): domain Eukaryota; kingdom Metazoa; phylum Chordata; class Mammalia; order Diprotodontia; family Potoroidae; genus Potorous; species Potorous gilbertii. The sequence goes on from JAQQSK010000032.1 coordinate 6,365, forward strand.
GCTGCTAGGATGTTGGGTTGAAATTCTATGAGAAACATGATAAAACATGGTAAGAATAGAACAGAATGACATTATGTGGAAGGGTTACATTGGTGGAAGAAGTAAGCACACCAAAGAAATTAAAGTTGGAATCTTGTGAAAGACCCTGACCAGGTGACCCTGGGCAAGACACTTAACCTTTCTACCCCATTTTTCTCATATGTAAAATGGGGAATAACAAAAATACCTACCTCCCAGAGATGCTGTAAGGATAAAATGAGATATTTGTAATATTTCACGTTGCAAATCATAAAGCATTATATAGTTTTATGTTTTATACTCTTCCCTTGTATTTCTAAATATTTGCCCTTTTATACTCACCAATTTGTCTCAGTTTAATAAACAGTGATGACAATATACAATAAAAACATTTATATAGTCCTTGTTATGTACCAGGCATTATGATAACAAATGATGTCTCATTTGGTCCTTAAAACAACCTTGGGAGGTAACGATTTTCACGCCCATTTTACAGTTGAGAAAACTGAGGCATACGGAGGTGAAATGACTCATCCACGGTCACACAGCTGGTGAGTGTCTGAGGCTGGATTTGAATTCAGGTCTTTCTGACTCTAGGTCCAGCTCGCTCCACTGTGCTGTCTAGCTTCCAAGTACATGCACTATTATGTAACCTATGACTAAAGAAATCAACGTACCTATTAACATATAGATAGTCTGTTACCAAATGTAACAGTTTGCTATAACAGTCTGAAATTATGACATTTGAAGTACTAACTCATGTAAACTTCTGGCACCCCATCTCAAAGCTAATTAAAACTGTACCCTGAGTAATAGGAATTATAAAGAAACTAATTTTACAAATGATGTTTTTTCCTCATACTATTTATGAAATAAATTATACGAAATAAAAAAAATCTGCTAAGTAACATGATAACCAATAATATAATTAGTTTAACTGTTGGGGACCAGACAATTCTTGAAACCTTATGCATATTAGTACTCACTAAAATATACCTTTCTCCTTTCATTAAAGGGGAAACTGTCAAAATAGGCAATTATGGAAAAGCTAGAAATAGTACGAAAGAAGACAGAAGCTGTCACAAAGGTTTTTTCCCCCTCTTTAAAATTTCACCTTGTACCCAACTGCAATTCAGAAATAATTTAGTTTTGTTACCATACATCAAGTATATCATACATTAGAAATGAAAAGTAATCAATGCCCAGCTTTTAATTTTTTTATCTAAATGTTTTTTTCTTCTGGAAGCAATTAAGAAACAAGAATGTTAGTCTCTAGGATTTTATAAACATATAATAGTGATCTGACTTGTGCCTTAAGCTGTTGAGAAACATTAGGAGCTACAAGCAGTATTACCTTGCAAAATAGCAAAAAAGTAATATGAGGGAAAGCAAAGTTGAAAAAGATTTGGGGTAAGACCCAATTAAAGTAAATTACTTCAAACCATTTATAGATGAAAGGAAACAGCACAACAAATAGACAGAAAATGGAACAGATGTGCCAGTGTTACTTCTGTTATCTATTGATAAGAGAAATTATCATATTTGGACCAACACCTTGGTAACCAATGGCCATAAAAAGGAATTAGAAATAGCACTTAAGGTGATGAAGACCAGAAGAGCAGCTGGGTTAGGTCAAGTACACATAGAGAAAATCTGTGCTGGGGTGACCCAGTTTTGAAAATCTCAAGGGATTAATTTTCAAGATCTCTCCAGGTTATGTAGTTTCCTTTTTCCAGGGGACATCACATGGAGGGGATAGAGCTGACATAGGAAGCCTCCCTCTAAGGAACAGAGTTTTTTGTCTCTGAGTTTAGCTCCTGTTCTTTCTCCTATTTGTTTGCAGTCTTCTTTTGAAGACCAAGCTCCAAAAGCATCTAAGCTTCAAGTGTGTTCCTTGAGTAAGGCTGATGCTTCAATTAGATTCAACAAAAGGTTGGAATTCTGGCTGTGGGCCAGGCATCGAGGAGATCTTGGGCTAATGACAAAAGCAGGTCCTCAGCTTCCCCAGTGATGTAATTAAAGAATTCAGCTCAATGGCTTCTCAGCTCTTTTTCAGTTGTATGTCTATCAACCCAATATTACCTCCTATTTATTAAGGTACCTCCTATGTACCCTTAAGGCCCTGTATTGCCCTCAAGGAACCTAGAGTCTTCTAGGGGTGGCTAGAACACAGATAAACAGAAGTAAACATAAAATATAAATAAGTTGAACTTTAAAGGGAGCTAGGAATTCTGAGAGGTGGGGTTGAAGAGGGAAGGCATTCCAGCAATGGAGGGATGGTCAACGACCATTGTAAAGGGACTCAGAGGGAATGTCAGTTATCACAAACATCAAATAGGCCAGGATGGATGTATAAAAGTCCTTAAATTATCAGTCTTGGAAAGGCTTTAAATGCCATGTCAAGGATTTTTGCACTCTATCAGAGAGCTAATTAGGTCACACCATGGTAAGAACAACTTGAATGCAACCTTTAAAAATATCAAAAGACCTAGATGAAGCCTTCACAACCAATCAACAGGCATTTATTAGGTGTCTACTATGAGCCAAGAAGTGTGCTAGGCACTGGAGATATAAAATACAACTAAAATAATAATCAGTATTCTTAAAATGTTCATATACTATTGTTTTTACTGTTGTTCTATCATTTCAGTCGTGTCCAACTCTTCATGACCCCATGTGGAGTTTTCTTGGCAAAAATACTGGAGTGGGTTGTCATTTCCTTCTCCACCTCCTTTTACAGAAGAGAAAACTCAGGTACACAAAGTTAAGTGACTTGCCCAGGGTCACACAGCTAGGAAGCATCTGAGGCTGCATGTGAACTCAGACCTTCTTGACTTCAGGCCTGGTGCTCTAGCCACTAGGTCACCTAGCTGCCCTAATAGTTTTATATAAAATAAATATAAAGAGAATAAAAATAAGTAATTACAAAGTAGTTTAATACAAGGGAATTTGGGAGGGACGTGAGTTGGGAGATTCTCTGACACAGAGTTGAGGATGGAATACATTCCAGCCACCATACAATATTTGGCCTTTCAGCTTTTTTCTCTTCTCTTCAACTTCATGGCACAGAAGACAGAGTGCTGGGCCTGGAGTCAGAAATACCCGAGTGTAAATTCAATTTTAGACACATAGCTAGTGAGCACTATGATGACCTTGGGCAAGTATGCCTCACTTTTCTCAGATGTAAAATGGGAAGAATTACAGGACCCACCTCTCAGGGATGTTGTGAGGACCAAATAAGGTAATATTTATAAGGGGCTTAATACAGTGCCTGGTACCTTATAAGTACAATATAAATGCTAGCTATCCCTGGTATTACTTTTATTTTAGAAAACAGCCTTGAAGTATGAAAAAAAGCCATATCTGTGAGGTAAAAACGTAATATTTTATCATTGGTAAGAAAGAATTTAATTTGCCTGATCAGTGCTCTTTAATGTTTGGAAGAATTTAGTTGTATGGCAAATTAGAAGCAGTCACTGAAGAGTTATTAGAATTGACTATGACAGTCAAAGTTCTTAAGAAAGAAACCATGTTTTATGTAACAAGAAGAGAAACTGTGACAACAGACCTGAAAATTCTACCTATTATCATCCAGTAACAAAATTATACAACAGATTTGAGAGGCATAAGGAAATCTTGCTAATTTGCAAAAGGACAGATTCACTCTAGGAAAAAGAAAAGAAACACAACTGGAACATATGAAATATAATGTGAAAGCAAAATTGTAGAAGACCAGAAAGTGAAATACTGAATCAATTGAGAAAGAAATACAATGCGACGATTTGTTTGAATAAATAAATCAGTATCTAAAAAACAAAATAAAATAATAAACAAAAAAATGAAAAAGCAACCCAGCATAGTCTTAATGCTCAATTAAAGGACCATAAAAAAGCAGTTCTTGACACTAGAAACTTCTAAAGTATTTATGCATACTGAAAAATAAAAAGCAGAAAAGAGCAGTCCAGATTGCAGGAAGTACAGTACAAGTTTAAGGAAGCTTTTTTGAATGTCCCGGAGTTGAGAATATAAAAATATATGAATTTTGCTATGCCTATAGAGCTGTGAGCTATAACAGAAGAAATACTTGTTATAAAATGAGGTACCCTAATTAAAAAACAGCCCCCATCATTGGAAAGGATTAGACCAGAAAATAAAAAAGGAATTTGCCACAGGATATCTTTTAGAAACTGCATGGGACAAGAAATTCTCTGAAAAGACTCCCTTTTACAAGAAATACAATCTGAGATTTCTAATAATTTCCAAACTTCATTTCACTGATGCTATTATCCTTATGGAGTTGGAAAAGTAGATTGAATCCCTGAGCAACTTTTAGAACTGAGTAACTTAAAATTTAAATTATTTAGTTTGATGAATTAATTGGGAACAATTATGACATTTGATGTAAGTTCTAGATGGTAATTGTTGGACAAAGGTCACATCTCTGTAGTTGTGAGATGAAAAGTGTTACCTTTTCTGAATGCAACCAGTATAAAATACCAACACTGAGAAATACAAGCATAGGATGTTTTTACATACAGACAATTTGGAGTTTTATTAAATTAGATATTATGAGTAGTTTTTGATGGCAATAAATTTTTTATGTTTGTATTATACATATTTATATATTATTTATTATTATTATATATTATTTATATTATATTATAATATATATTAATAAATGTTTACACAAACATCTAATCAATATAAAAAGTTTTATTATATTAATATCCATATATAATGTATATGTATAAAACATCTAATCATATATGTATATATACATACACACACACACACATTGAGTGAGAGAGAAAGAGACAGAGAGTCAAAGACAGGGAGACTTGTTGGTATGATTAGAAAAAGCACTATCTTTATGACATGAACCTAACTGCATCAGCTCTGGATGGGTTGGGAAGAGCTTCATATTTTTTCTGTACTGTCAAATTCATGAGAACACAGTTCATTAATAAGTGAGATAGTCTAATGATAGTCTAATGGGATGAGACACTACAATGGCATGGAGCATGTTCTGGAGTCTAGGATTTCTTGGATAACCAGATGTGGGTTTTACATAATGACCTCACTCATCAATGTTGGCATGACAAAGTTTATGCAAAAAATCAGTAATCATTTCTGACCTGTTGCCATGGTGAGGTGTAGCACCAACATGACATTCACAGTGCCTATGGTGGCTATGAATATACCAGTGTAATTCTGAATCACAAAAAAGAATAGACTCTCTACACGGAAAACAGAACCAAAACATTTATTTAAACACCAGAAAACCAAATCCCTCATAGCAAAGAAAATCTATGCACAATAACAATTATATGATGCACTGCCATCCCCAGTCTTCCCCTTCCTAGGGCCTTCCCACAAACACTCACAGCTTGCTGCCGGCTTTCTCTTTTTCCCTCAGCTCTAACTGCTATGACCAATTTCCTCTCAGCTCTGCTCCACCCTTCCTGCTCCACCCCTTAGGCAAGCTTCTCCTACCACAGACTCATGTGACTCAGGCTTTCATGTGACTCAAGTAGGTAATATGGGCCTCTTAAAGAATGAGAAATATCTTCCCATTTCATGAAAAACACATTAATTCTGTTAAAAATAATTAGCAATACATAAGATTGGAGGTTCTCAGCTTGGGAATTCAGTGACTTACGATGACCTTCTATAACTACAGTCCCACTGATTTGACTGAGATATAAGGATCCTTAAAAGGAAGAATGTTGGACTGAGCAGTCTATTTATCATGATAGATGGAAGATCAAGTGGCTTAAGGAGCCTAGTCTATTCATAAGTGTTCCTGGGATAATGCCAGATATTGAACAAAGAGGTAAGCAGACTTTTTAGACCTTTGTAAACACCAAATTTTTTAAAAATTAGAGTTGAAGGATCTAGTTGAAAGGTAAGATTTTTGGGGGGTTGAAATGAGTCATAGCTATATTAGAGTGATCAGTATATACCTAACAAATATCTTACCTATGCCCTTTACATTTTTTAAAGAATAATAATAATATATTTTTTTGTGTCTTGATCTAAACTCCTGAGTCCTGAGTGAGTAAAGGATCTAATCAATTTTCCCTAGAGTAGATGGCAATGCCAAGGAGAGAGTGTTCTGTATCATTCATACTGAAAGCCTAATGAATTGTTAAAGGAGAGGGATGATCTGGCCAAAGGACTCCCTGAAACTGATCAGAACCAAAGGAAAGGAAAATGTCATTGCTTAATTCAATTAATAGATCATTGGTTCACTTAACCAGGCTGAAAGAAGAATCCATATAGGGAGTGGTTAAAGATAAACTGAATGGTTTTAGGGAAATGATTCTCCAAGGTGCTCCAAGACTGAAGTGCTTGAACACAGTAGTGTTCTATTTGTCAAATCAAAACTGCTACTTGAACTTTGTGATTATGTTTTACTTTATTGTGGAATTTTGTCTTTTGTCTTTGTCCCTTAACTCTATAAACTGTCATCTGAAAATGTTTGAGGGAGGTAGATTTTCAAAGGCAGGATAAATTTCTTTGGGTATTCTCTTTAAGCAGACATGGTTAAAACTGAATGAATAACATTTCCTGAGGCAGGTATGTGCCTAATTTAGCAGAGTATAGAATTTATCTTCCCCACACTCACTGGTGAGATCACTGATCACTTAAGTGGCTGAAGCACATGAAGGTTTAAAAACAAAAGGCTTTTAATAAATTTTGGAATTATATAGTTGCCTCAACATCTGGATGTAGTATTGGCCCATTCAAGCCCTGATTCTTACTGAGTATAAGAGAATAACAAATTTTAAGCTGGAAGGGACCTCAGAAGATCTCCTAATCCAATTCCCTCATTTTACAGACAAGGAACCTCACTGAAGTCCAGAGACAAAGCAATTGCCCAAGGTCACATAAGTAGGAAGTGGCAAAACCAGGATGTGAACACACGTCACCTGATTCTAAAGCCGGCACTCTTTCTATAATATCACACTGTCTCTCTCTTGGATATTTGAATGGATCTGCCATGTCACTAATGCTAGTACTGCTTTTGAAGATACAGATAATAACTTATCTTTATTTCCCTTGTCCACAGTCTATGCTAACCCATAAGTCTTACATTGGAGGTTCACCTAGCATACTAGGTTTGTCAACACACTGTGAGTACCAATGGATTATGTATCTGTTATGACTTGCTTTTGCTACAAGACCAGCTCAACTCCTTTCCTGATCAGAGTTTGTGAACATCTCTTATGAATCTTTGGCACAAGTTTTTCTTTGCAATATTCTATGGCCTTTTAAAGTCTACTGGGCACTCCATCACACTCAGTGACAATGGCAAACATCTTTAGCAAGCACAAATACAATTTATGCCTCATTTGATGTCTAGAGTCACAGGGTTGGATAACAAAATTCTCTGGATAATAAAATACATCTTTTGAGGAACTCATTATTATTTTAACTTATGAACAGAAGATGCTTTGTTGGGAGGGACAGTGCTTTGCTTTTCTGAATGAAATACTTTAAAATAGTGGGCAAGTGTTCGTTACAGTGGAATCTTCTATTCTCTGCCCCCTTCCATCAATGGTATGACTATAAAACTTGGTGTCCTATAGAATATATAGTTTGTCAGAGTCTGACTATTTCTACTCACACAATTTCATCAAGGATGGCCTCAATATGTATTCAAATTATTCTTATAGGGATTTTGTAGGGATGGGAAAGCAAGCATATGGGCTGGCAGTCCCTGATATTTTTCTTGTTTCCTCAATCACTTCTTAGAGGAGTAATAAATTTCATAGTTTCTTCCAAGCAATTTATATCCTATTTCCTCTTTTAAATATCTTGAGAATTGCTTCCCAAATTCTCTTAAAAAGAGATGTCCCGAATCTACCTCCTTTTGTGTATACTTGATTTAATTCTGATATTCTTAAATTTTCTTTTTTTCTTCATTGCCATTTCAATCTGATTCTACCTAATAAAAATGGCAGAAGTCAAAATTCTAATAGACTATAAGACAATGCTGAAAATAAAGGAAATGTAGAAGCAACATGAAGGATATGCTTAAGAATCTGAGTGAAAACTTCCACATGCTTTTCAATCTTTTGTTTGTGTCTTTGGTTGAATTCTGGGACCATTTTATTATTCTTTTACAGTTTCTATCCAACATATGCATATTTTTAATGAGCTATTTGTGGTATCTGTCTGACTTCATGTCATAGTCTTGCAACTGAGAATTGTTTATGGCTTTTTTCAATGTGGAAAATTAGGCTGATCCTTAAGATGATTACCGATAGTAATCTTCTATGGTTGATTTCTTAAATTAGCCAACTATGTAGGATATATGTCAAACTACTACTTTATTCTTGTCATATAATACCACCAGATGTTATAATAGGTAAAAAGAAAAATTAAAGTCACATCTTCTTTGGAGATTCCTGATTCTCCTGTAATAGGATTGTTCATTCTTCCCTTTTACCACAAACTTGTCTTTTTTTTTTCCACATGAACTTCTATCTCAAAGTAGAGAAAAGATTAGGGTACCACTACCTATAATTCTATGTATAACTCCTTTTGTAGTCAATTCAGACTACAGCGAAAACCAATTCTGTTTGTAAAGAATTTTGAGACATTCATAAACATTAGTGTTAGAAAATAAAGGCAACTCAGGTAACATGGAAACAGGTTGACAAAAATGGAAAAGAACACTTTATATATATTTGCATAGTATATCTATGGAATTCCAAAATTTTCTTGCTGTAAAACTTCATGCCTAACTAAGATAGTTATGAACTTAAAATATTCTTAGAAGAAACACTCCCTAATAGAAGAATATTTAGTTTAACCATTCGCTCACATATTAGAGGGCTGCAAAGGTCATATTAACAACAGAAGCTAGCATTCTTACTGATAACAATGGTCAGCATCTGTGCAGTGCTCTAAGGTTTGCCAAGTGTTTCACAAACATTATCCTAATTGATCCTGACAACAAACCTGGGAGGGAGCTGCTACTATTACTCCCATTTAGCAGAAGAGGAAACCAAGGGAAACAGAGGTTAAGTGACTTGTGCAGGGTCACGCAGTTCAAGTGACTGAGGTGAGATTTCAACTCAAGTGTTCCTGATTGCAATTCCAGCACTCCACAATGTCATTTAGCTATCTCTATTATTATACCATATTGTATCATCATTATGATGTTGCTATTATAATACACACATATATTTACAAGACATTTCCTTGACCTGAATCTATTTATGCTGGGTATTTGGTATATGAAGATATGAAAATGTATTTAAACATTAAAATGCAAAAACTATGTATCTGATACGATATATATATATGATATATATATGTTCTAAATGTAAATATTCCTTATTGCCACAGAAACAGTGTACACCAACACACAAAAAATTTGGCAAATTAATGTAGATAAAACTGTTTCATCATCATCAGGATAACAGCATTGAGAACAAAATCTAGCATACTTTAAAATGAAATAAAATCACGATCCTGTAACTCAGCATGCAAGATTTCCTTTTAAACCCAAAGGTCTCAAACTGTGAACAATCAATGTGATCAACAGCAATCTTCAGTGCACAAGCTAATATGACCAAAGATCTAGGGCTGTAGTCTGAGATGCAAATACATTTTTTATTATGCTTAGTAATAGTTCCTTAAGGGAGCAGAGAAAGATATACAGGATACTTTTTGTCAAAACATTCTTTAAAGTATGGGTAAGAATTCTTGGCCGCTGTAACCTCCCTAATTTTTTCCTGTCTGAGTCTTAAAAGAGGAAAATGGTATCTGTGTTTCTGACCAATGATTTATGTGATTTGTCACTCACTTCTGAAAGAAGTTTTACATTTTTTAATATATTCATCATTTATTACTCTGAAAAAAGAAATATTTGGGAACATGCATATATCTAAAAATAAATAATACCACGATTTTTTTTCTGGGGTCACATCATCCTTTTTCTTAAAAGACAGTAAAGTCAAATAAGATAAAAAGAAATGTGCTAAGAATAAACCAGGCCTTAGATCAGACTTCAGGTTTATCAAAGACAAGTATCAAAGGCAATTCATTTCTGCTGAGATGCAGCAGTACACTGTTCCAAGTAGATATAACTTTTAAAATTTGCAGGATACTTTTTATGGATACTGCAGCAAAAGTTAACCTTTTGAAGGTTTGTGAAAGTTTCACAAAGATTTGTGGCCACACAAATTTAGTAATTTTAGTAAAAAAATACAGTCACAAAATTTCAATTGCATAACTACTAAGAGCTTTACCACAATCCATTGAGATTACTCAAAATTATGGGAGGATATATAAAGATAAATGCACTTTTAAGTGATAGAAACATGAATGAATGAAAAGTTTGAAAATAACAATGTTCCAAATTGTCCCTGGATTTTATCTGGCAATCTACCACTAGGCGATGTGTCTGAATATATAACTGATGCTCATAGACTAAATCTTTTCATATTATAGCCTGGGAAAAAAGCAGCTCAAAGGAAAATAATTTGCCTGATATTTTAACAGGACTTCTATATTACCACAGATCAAAATCTGTAAATTTTATCTGTTATAACAGTGTATATTGTTTCCAAATCTTCCTTCAGTGTTTAACACAGGAGCAGGATAAAATATGAATCTTTTAACATGTAGCCAACACATTACAGCATTTATAAGCAGGTCTCTTTTGGAAGTTGCCCAAGTGCCTTGAAGGAGTGCCCACAGAGCACACACTCTAGAAGATCCTACTAAACAGAGAAGGGCATTCCCTACAGGTAGGGTAGTGCTTGAACAGTGTGCAACGAAAAGGGGATAGCTAGCAGCAGAGGTCTTCAGCACCAGAAAGCATTCTGAAATGTTCATTCACTTTGCAGCACTATCCTTAATAGGCAGCAGACTATTTTGAGAAGAAAGTGAAATCTTTAGTAAAATATGAATTCTTATGGAAAAGAGTATATTACTAAGCATAAAAGACTGTTGTAAGTATGAAGGAATATTTGCACAATTCCTACAAACCTCTGATGGATTACAAATTATTAAAAAATCAAAGAACTATGCTCTTGAAGCCCCTTTATTAAGAGACTTTTCTTGTGGAGTTTCTGTACTTTTTACACCGTCTAATCTACATTTAAACCATGAGTGAGTAGTTGCTAGTATTTTATAATTCAAAATTCTATAGAATGTATAATATTATTAAATATTTATTGAAGCCCCAAATAAACATAGTTTTCTTCTCTTATGAGTAAATACATTAATCACACGTATTATTGGAATGTTTTCATGGTGAAATCTTACCTCAATGGTAGGTGGACTCTTCCTTGTTTTCCTAATCCAAGCTGCAAGGAAAAACAACACTGAGATATATTATCCCATTTCAGGAGGAAAAAACAAACTGGTTATAAAATTAATTACAATTGCAATGGAATAAGACTGAACTTCTTAAACCACATATAAAGTCAGTCATGTCTTGAGAGTCCCATTTCATGGATTCTGAATTAACTTTAAGGTCCTATAGCACAAAAGTGCTATAGGTAAATTACATGATTGGACCAGAATTCTGCTTATTTGAGTATTATTTAAATTGGAAGGTTGGGACTTAAACATTCTTTCATCATAAAAATACTGATTGTTATTTCAATATTCCAAGGATCAATCATCTATTTGATATGAGAATGATCACAATCCATCCATTTCCTGACCTTTGTCCATCTCCTCTTGTTACACCTCCCGAAAGGGTACTTTCAGCATGCTGGAGGAATCTTTCTCTAGATTTCTTGGGGTTGTGTGGATACTGACAGTGTGCTGTTCATTTACGTTCTCTCTAAAGACCTGCCCTGCCTGTTTTTCCATTCAAAAAGATTTCTAATCGTATTCATTCAATCTCCTCTGCCCAATTCTTCTTCAGTAATGCACTGTAGCCTCCATATGTTTGCTATGAATCCAATTCACTGTCCTTTGGTTGACCCACAACTTTAATTCTTTGGAGACTGTGATATTACATGACTCAGAGTTACAATATCTTGAGTGAATAATGATGTTAAAAACATGGCCTTCATTTCAGGGAGAAGCTTGGGGTCATTATAAGCATTGCATGATTTCCCAAATACAATAAAGCCTACTCCCTTCCTTCCATTCCTTTCTAAGGCCAGTTCACTGTCCATCAGCCATATCTATCCAAAAAGGACATGTTTAGAACTTTAGATTATAAATCCAACTGCATGTCACAGTTGACATTTCAGTAGGGTTTGATTCTCATTTAAGCCTAATGCAAGATATTTAAACACATTATGTATGTGTCATAGCCTCCTTTGGCAGTCTGGTGAAACTTATAGACTCTTTAAAAGTCAAAAAACTCAAACAATTGAAGGAAATGTTAAATTTCACTTAGAAGTTAGTAAAAATAAATATGCAATTTCTTCCCCATGCAAGTTCAAAGACTCCCTGAAATCCATCCACAGGATTTAGGGGACTCCAGGTTAAGAAGAAAGATAATGTGTTGTTAGAATCTCTATTTCATAGATGAGGAAATAGGATCAGAAAGGATATCTGAACTTCATGTTGTGTCACACACCTAGGAAATATCAGAGAGATTTGAAACTATGTCTACCTAACTAACCTAAGTCTAATATATGCACATCCAGCAGATATCAGAAATTTTGCATGTGTCGGTTTTTCCTAGTTGAAAAAGCTGAAATCTTTTGAGGAATCACGAGAGAGCATACGCAAAGCGCTCTGCAAACTTTAAAGTGCTCTATAAACGTTGGCTGTTCTTATTATTCTGTTCACAATGTTCAAGGGCTTGACGTAATCAGAACAACATCATCTACAAACAGTGACATCTATAAGGAATCACTCTTCTATTACAACTCTGTGCTGGATCTCTTCTAGGACAGTGACAAACACCTTTGGGGAATATGCGTTGTGTTTTTCTTGATGTCTAGTAATCTCTGTTACTCTTGTTGTTGACTCTTAATGTGATTTTAACACATTTTCTTGTTGAAAACTGGCTAATCCAATGCTTTCTTACAGTCTATAACCAATAAGCACATTCTATTCCCTATGTATTTCAGTAAATTATATAATTATAAGGATGGAGTCTGCCTGTTCCCTGTATAACTTTCATATGTCTATAGACATAGGGGTCAGCAGTTGACATCCTGACAGTAGGCTTTTCTTCCTTAAGTACAAAATCTATGATTTTTTTTCCTAAGTATGTGGTATGCTCCATCTTTCAGATACCATGAAACTTGATCTATCAATGTCTTCAAGATTAGCACAGTTCTTTTTACAATTATTGTTAAAATTTTGTGTGTGTGTGTGTGTGTGTGTGTGTATGTTTGCAGCAGTGCTTAGTAACTATTAAAAACAAGGTTCTTTACAGAAGAGGGAGTAATATTGTATCAAACTTTTCAAATGATTTTCTACACTTACAAGCTAAAGCTTCCTATATCATGGTACTAATATTTCTTATAAATAAAGCTACTTTTAGAAAAATTTAGCATACTATTCAGGTTTTTACTTTTCATTTGTTTGGTTAATCCTTAGAAAGACATTCCAATATTGCAGGTACTTTTGATTCTATCAGCATCACTGCACTCTTCTCCATTACAAGAGAATACAGATGCTTTCATACCTTGAGTTAACTTTATTCCTTCAGTGACAGAACTTGAGCAGAAGGGACCTCATTGGCCATCTAGTCAAATCCAAACACAAAAATATAACCATGTCCATGCTGTTCCCAAGTGGTTGGTCATCAAGACTTTATTTGAGGACTTTTAGTCAAGGAAATCCATAACTTTTTTTTTTTTAATAAACATTTGCAAAGCATCTACTACACGCCAGATACTGTGCTACGTCCTTTACAAATATTTTCTCATTTGTTCTTCACAACAACACTGAGAGGTAGGTACTATTATCACCGCCATCTTACATCTGAGGAAACTGAGGCAGACAGAGGTTAATTGACTTGCTCAGGGTCTCAGAGTTATTTAAGTGTCTGAGGCTAGAACTTGAACTCAAGCCTTCTTGTCTCCAGGCACAGCTCTGTAACCACTGTACCACCTTACTTCCTGACACAGCCTAAACCAAACAGTTGTATAGTTCTAATTGTTAGGAGGATCTTCCTCATATTAAGCCCATTTGTAACAATCTACAATCTGGCATCAAGTAGAAGGCAAGGCAAGAAGCATTTATTACACGTTCCAGGAACACGATGATCCCCTCTTCCACAAGACAGCTCTTTGTATTCCTCTTTATTGTTTCTTCTCCAGGATAAGTTTCCTGAATTCCTTCCATCAATCTTCATATGGTGATATCAAGGACCTTTTCCCTATTCTGGCTGCCCTCCTCTAGATACTCTTCAGCTCATCAATATTCCTACTAAAATATGACAACCAGAAGTGAATGCAATAGCGTAGATGTGGTCTGGGCAAGCAGAGCAGACTTATTACTGTCGTAGTTCCAGCTTTTGTTATGTGGCCCAAGATCACATTATCTTCCTCGGTTATAACTATGACAATAGTAAGTCCGTAGTACAGTAAGACTCCCAGATCTTTTACAGAAGAGCTAGGATGGTAACTAGTCACACTTCCTTCACCTTATATTCATGATCCCAAGGTTAAAACATCTATCCCTATCAGATGTCATCTTAGTGGGGGTTTTGCAATTTTCTAGTCTGTCAAGGTATTTTTGAAGCACTGATAAGTATGCAGAAGACTAGCTATCCTGCTAATTTCATAAGCTTACTACCTATACTTTATGCAAATCATCATAGATAGAAATGAACTAAGCATAGATTCTGTGTCACTCCACCAGAGGTCTCCTTACAAGCAAAGATCAAACTATTAAAGATTATTCCTTGGGTCTTATGAGTCATGTATTCATTTTAAATCTACTTCATTCTATTACCATGTAGCATACATCTCTAGCTTCTCCACAAGAATGGCATGAAAGATTCTGTCAAATGTTTGGTTAAACTTAATTTAAAATATTTGCTGTATTCCCTCAATTTATTAGTCTAGCAACTATGTAAAAAAATAGAACACTTAATTTGATCCATTCTTTGGGAAGCCATGTTAGATAGTTCTTTGAAAAATGCAACTCCTTAATTAATACATTCTACAACCTTGCCAGGGATCAAAGGTGAGTTCACTGGCCTCTAGTCTACAGACTTCATTCTGTTCCCTTTTTCAAAATTAAAACATTTGTTCTACAATTCTATGACTTCCACTCCTATACTTAAAAAAAATTATTGATAATTTCTAATGACATCACTGTCACCTCCTAATACCATCCTGCTGAGAATTCTCCCTTGTAACAAAGGAATAGTTAATCAAAACAAAGTGACATATATGAATCGTGTATGATAGCATATGTCTCATTCTGTACATGTAATTCACCAGTGTTCTGATCAATATGTCCTCAGAGTCAGTAATGGCCAGTGCACTGAACTAAGTTCTGATGTGTGTAGGATTGTTTTCTTTTCTTCTGTGGTTATTATGTATATTCTATTTTTGGTTTTATTTACTTAATTCTGTTTCAATTTACTCAAGTTTTCTCAAATTTCTCTGAGTGCTGGTAATTGGTAATTTCTTATGGCACTATAACATTGCTTAACACTTATTTAGCTATTCCTCAACTGATGAGAGCTTACCTTACAAAAATTATTGCTATAGATACACATGTATACATAGTATTTTAATACAGACACATACGGCCTTTCTTTTCAAAAATATATTTTACTGATTTTTGTTTATATGCTGCCTATATTTCCCCTTACATCACTTTCCTCTCCCTCACAGAGACATTCCTTATAACAAAGAAAAATTATTTTAAAAAAATAAAGAGTAAAAGAAAATATTCAATAACTGAAAACACTTGTTTTATGTAATGTATTATGCTCATGGACCCCAACCCCTCCATAAAGAAAAAGGAAGTGTTTTCTGCATCCTTCTTTGAGGACAACTTGTTCTTTATAACATTTTGAAGTTATTATTCATTCCACACACAGTTTTGTAGTCATTGTGTATATTGTTTGCCTAGATATATTTTCTTCACTTTCCATCAGTTCATGTTCATCTCCCTGTATGTTTTTGCGTTCATTGTGTTTTTCATTTCCTTTAGCACAGTAATGCCCCATTAAATCCATGTACTACTCCCCGCTGAGTAATTCCCTAATCGATGGGATTCACTCTGTTTGCAATTCTTTGTCATATGAGTTTTTTATTATTATTTATCATCATCATCATCATCATCATATGATATTACGGGATCAATGGCCAGTAGGGGTATCACTAGGTCAAAGGGCATGAATAGTTTAATCAGTTTAACAGTTTTCAGTAATATAAAATTGTTTTCCAGAACAGTCAAGATCAACTCACAAGCTCACCAACTGTATAGTGGAGTTTCTATCTTTACACAGTATTTTCAACATTGATTATTTCCATCTTTCATCATCTTTACCAATTTGATAGCTACAACATAAAACTTCAGAGATTTTTTATTTGCAGTTTTTTTACTTTTAGTGACTTGAAGCATTTTCCCACATAGATGTTAAATCATTTGCACTTCATTTTTCTCAAAATAGTTTTTATCTTTTGATCACTTATCAACTGGGAAATACTTCTTTAAAAGATGACCCATTGTCAGCAGAATCTCAGCAGTAGCAGTTAAGGTAGTAGCTTCCTTGTCTCTCCCCTTTCCCTCACTTCTGGATGGAGTCATCTCAGATGGGAAGGTTAAAGAGTTCAATGACCAGCAGTGTACAATTTTCTGGATCACAAGAAGTAAAGAAGCAAAAGAAAGACAGGACAAACACTGTGATGGAAAAGGGCAAAAAGATCCTTGTGAATGATGTAGGGAAAACTGTGCGACTTTTCTCAAGGTGTGGTCAGAAACGGACTGATTCTAAAGCTTCTACAACACTACCTATGAGAGAACAAGAAAAGCAAGAAAGAATACCTGGTGTTCATCTTCTGGGACCCTGAGAATGTATCCTTCAAAGCCAAAACAATCTATTTGAGTTCCAGGATGCCACCTAGAAGCTGAACCAGGATCAAGTATAAATTACAAGCAAACTGCCTCAAAGCAGTGCAGGACCACTATACCTTGGAGAGCAAATTCAGTGATCTCTCTGGAGGGGAGACTATTGTAAGCCTCCCCAATCCTCTCCAAGAACAACAGTGGTCTCTGAAGTGCCCAAGTGGGTGGGTGTGGGAAGGGAGGACGCAGAGGAAAAGACAGGTTGCCCCATTTCCGCCAGACCAGAAAGAATGAGCGATGCCAGTAGGGGAGGCATGATTCCTTCACTTCTGTTAAACTGCCCCCTAATCTTCCCCAACTTTGCCCCAACAGTTCTGACCTTACTAAATTGCTTTTGATTTTCTAATTCTTCTTGGATTGAAGAAAACCAACCCCTCCCCTCTCCAAAGATGGAAGCTGTATTTTAAAAATAATTATCCCCTCTCTCTCTTGACACCTTCAACCCCTTCTCTGCCAACTTCTAATCATGACATTACTTTTGGAATCGTCTGTTACTTCTGGGTATAAATGGAATATTACGGAGATAAATAGTCCCATACGCAGGCTAGCTTCCTTCCCCCTTGACTACTCATGTGGAAGCAGCATGAGTAAAAGGAAAGTTCAATTAAAAAAAAAGAAAGAAAGATAACCTAGGGTAGGTTATCTAACAAGGGCAGATGACAGTTTCTTCAGCACCCTAGAATGTAGTTCATCGGGTCAGAAGACTTGAGGCAGTAAAGGACAATGACTAATCACTATCTGCTCATTTATCCTGATCTTCCCCTCCCTATTAGTCATTCTTTCTTTTTCAATCAAAAGATTCTTATCCTTGGCAAAGAAAGTAGAAGCAAAATAAACACCTTCTGCCTTCATTGTCCTATCCATCCTGAGCCATAGTTCTACCCATAGGGCCAATTGTTTTCCTGGATCCAAAAAAATTCATTATCTCATAAACAGCTATCCTCTTAGTTATGAGAATCAAAAGAGTTAAGAAAAGTCTACTGAACTAATTTCACTATATTATAATAGTTCTAAAATATATGTATAAATAATTAAAAAAACAACACAAACCAATCAGAATTAGTATACAATTTTTGAGTAGAAGGTGGTATGTATGTAAGGAGTATATTTTATCTAGTTAGTACAAGACAATGATCAATAATGTGGGTTTGAGTTATATCTTGATCAGTTAGTTTTGCAAAGAAAAAAGTTCAATACTTAGATTGTGCTTCTCCCACTTCTAAAGAGTCATTTCTTAGGTTTTATGACTGGTTACAAGGAAAACAAGGTAAATGAATGTAGCTTAGTACAATATAAATTCATCACCATTACAGCAAAAGCAACTTAAAGACACATATGAAAGTCAGAATATTCATTATTCAAGGTTATGTGGAAAATATGAGGAATATTTTACTTCAAAGTAACTGTCTAAAATATTTTAGACCATTTTAGAAATGGTAGCATCATGTGATAGTTTTAGTTTAGGACTATAACAAGCATTTGAAAAATCTGATAAGCTATAAAAAGCCTTCCAGAAATGGAGTCCCCATTACAAAGAAATACTTCATGTACTATAAAATTATAACAAAAATGGATCTTCTCAAGTTAGAGGAAAATAGGTCACCAATCCGATGTGGGCAAAGAGGTATTCTGGAATCACAGTCAAAATTTGTTTTCCTTAAAGATGGCTGGCACTGTGCTACTAAGTTCACAATATTTTTTTACCATAGTTAAGTTGACAGAACTGGAGAGAAATATGGAACTTTCTTTCTTTCTAAATATAGAAGCAGCTAGTGGCTGAGTGAATAAAATGCTGAAACAGGAATCAGGAGGTCCTGAGTTCAAATCCAAACTCAAACATTTACTAATTGTATGACTCTGGGCAAATCACTTAATCCCTGTTTGCCTCAGTTTCATCAACTCAAAATGGGGATAATGGTACCTTTTCTCCTCCCTGCCTTCCAGGTCTACCTTTCTTATATAGGTTGGAAATGGAACAAGCACTCACAGGTTCTATCTTAATGGTAAAAAACATGTAAACTCTGACCTGCTAATTTACCCCTCCTCAGGCAACCTGATGATCCCCGCTGATCTCAGGGGTTTACCATATTAGTGACAGGTTTTGTATTAGCACCTGATCAACTTAAAGTCCACTGAAGCTCAGGACTCTTAAACTCAAGGGATCTACCAGCCTTAGCCTCCTCCAGAAGCTGAGATCATAGTTATGCATGATCACATGAGGCTACAGTGTTTTTAGTACTACACACATTTGTGTCAGAGAAAGTACACAGGCTATGGCAGTACTTCTTAAACTATGGATTGTCACCACCCATCGGAAGGGATTGCAAATGGAAAATGTTTCAGAAGCCCTGGTCCATGATATGGTAGTCTTTGTCATGGATATTGCAGTGAAGATTCGTGTTCAGGTACAGGTTTGTATAGGCTAGATTAAATGGTGTCCAAGACTCATACCAACTCTGAGTTTCCATGGGATTCTGTAACACTAAGTGGTTCGTTTAATTTAATTTTAAATAGATGACAGAAAAGGAATTTAATTTACATAAATATGCAAATGTTGCTACTGAAAAATTCTTCCTATTTCTACTAGAATAGTACCTTAATAACTGAAATTATGTTGTTCTAACTGTGATGATAGTTGATGCTTGTTCACCATTTTTCACTTACATATCCAGCAGAAGTTGCAGTTAAAAATTTCAATGTAAACATTAATTTCTTTCCCAAGTCCTTCTTAAAGAGAGCAAAGGTTAGGAAGAAGAGGAAGTATATGTATGAAGTAATACCAAATTACTGCACTTTCCCCTCTGAAACTGAATCTATATCCAATTTTCAAAGGTATAATTATGTTGCCATTACGAATTATATCTGTGTGGTATATCCTACATTCAAAATTCATTATAATGCTAACGTTGTCTGTGTGGAATTTAGAAAGATAACTGGACATTTCATACTTTGAGATACTGGTATTCTTTCATCAGTGCTTATTTGCATTCTCATTAGTATGCATGAGATTTTCATTGAACTTTAACACTCTTACTGGCACATAACATACCATAATGAGCGTAAAAGTGAGCATGCAAATTGAGACTCCCATTAATCACTAAACATTACCAGTTTTTTTTTTTAAAGGAGGACAGAAGAGGAAAGCAGTAAAATCCTATACGAAGCATGCAATCACTGAGTCTCCAAAGGCACTGAAAATGACTGATATCCTTTCAGAAGCACTGTTGACAGGAGCAGAGGAAGTAAATGAGACATTCTATCGCGAGATACAGTAGGTGACCATTTAGAATTAAATTACAGAAAGGTTATCAGTAGTCAGCATCTGTGCAGTATTACATTAGGAATGTCTGCTGTTTCCTTTTTTTTTTAAAGGGAATGAGAAAATGAGAAAATATAGCATAATGAAGGAGCCTTATCAATTAAAAAGTCATCTTTGTTTAATTCTGTGTATGTACATTCATATAGGATATTAAAAAATTTAAAACTATCTATTTTTAAATTTACAAAAATACTTCAAAGGAATAATTTTCAAACAGATGTATGATATGATATTTTTTCAAATACACTCAGAGTCACTACAAGTTTAGTGTAAGATTTTCCTAGTGATGTTTTGGGGATATGATCTATAAAATCTCTCCACTTCTACTCCCGCCCCCCACTCCAAGCTACATAATGGAGACACATGAAAGGGACTTTTTTCAAGCCGCCTAGATAGCGACCCATTTATCTATATATGCATAGACATAGGCATATACATGTGTTTGTGTACATATTATTTATATTGCTAAGAATGAGAAAAGATTCTCCAATTAATTACCAAATTAGAAATTCTGAAAATCGAAGGGGAGATTTATAAAGTTCAAAGTAAGAAAACTATTGAACTAATAAATAAAATCAAGAGTGGGTTTTATGGGGAAAAAATCTAATAGATAAACTTTAGGTTAATTTGATTAAAAAAAAAGAAAATCAAATTACCAGTATAAAAAATGAAAAGGGTGAATTCACCAATAATGAAGAGGAAATTAGAGCAACAATTAGGAGCTATCTTGCCCCATTGTATGCCAATAAATCTGACAATCTAACTGAAATGGAAGAATATTTCCAAAAATATAAATTGTCCAGATTAACAGAAGAGGAAATAAAATATTTAAATGAACCTATTTTAGAAAAAGAAATTGAACAAGCCATCAATGAATTCCCCAAGAAAAGATCTCCAGGGCCAAATGTATTTACAAAGTGAATTCTACCAAACATTTAAAGAATGATTAAGTCCAATACTATATAAACTATTTGGAAAAATGGGCAAAGAAGAAGTCCTACCAAATTCCTTTCATGACACAAATATGGTGCTGATGTCTAAACCAGGAAGAGCCAAAACAGAGAAAGAAAATTAAAGGCCAGTTTCCCTAATGAATACTGATGAAAACATTTTAAATACAATATTAGCAAAAAGATTACAGCAATTTATCATGAGGATAATAAACTATGACCAGGTGGGATTTATACCTGGAATATAGGGATGGTTCAATATTAGGAAAACTGTCAACATAACTGACCATATCAATAACAAAACTCACAGAAATCATATGTTATTATTTTGATTGATGCAGAAAAATCTTTTGACAAAATACAGCACCCATTCCTATTAAAACACTAGAGAACATAGGAATAAATGGAGTTTCCCTAAAAATGATAAGCAGTATCTACCTAAAACCACTGGCAAACATTCTACGTAATGGGGATAAAGTCAGATGCTCCCAATAATATCAGGGGCGAAACAAGGATGCCCATTATCATCACTCTTATTCAATATGGTATAGAAATGTTAGCTTTAGTAATAAGAGAGGGAAAAGAAACTGAAGAAATTAGAATAGGCAATGAGGACTCAAATTATCAGCCTTTGCAGATGACAGGATGGTATACTTAGAGAATTCTAGAGAATCAACTAAAAAAACTACTTGAAACAATTAACAACGTTACAAAGCTGAAAGATATAAAATAAACTCACATAGGGCATAAGCATTTCTATATATCACCAACAAAACCCAGCAGCAAGAGATAGAGAAATTCCGTTTAAAATAACTGTAGACAATATAAAATATTAGCAAGTCTACCTGTCAAGATAAACCTAGGAACTATAGGAACATAATTTCAAAACACTTTTCATGCAAACAAAATCAAATGTAAACAATTGGAAAAATATCAACTGCTCATGAGTAGGTTGACCTAATATAACAGAAATGACAATTCTGCCTAAATTAATTCACTTATTCAGTGCCATACCAATCAAACTACCAAAAATTATTTTATAGAACTAGAAATAAAATAACAAAATTCATCTGGAAGAACAAAAGGTCCAGAATATCAATGGTATTAATGAAAAAAAAATGCAAAGGAAGGTAGCCTAGCTGTACCAGATCTAAAACTATAATATATCCTATAAAGTGGCAATCATAAAAAAAGAGAATCCAAGACAGCTGATGAGATCTGAACCCATGACAGCTGAAGAGATCAGTAAGCAAGACAGTATAGAATAAAAATAGAAGTCTTTGGATATAGAGCCTTAGGGTGAGGAGCACCCATTATCAGTGAGAATGATATGGATTAAGAAGCATAAAGTAGTAGGTTTTATCAAACAGTGAGTTCTTATCCCAAAAACTGAAGTCTTTGAGTTTATCAAACTGTAGATTACTATAGCCAATGACTACTGTGTCTGGTGTACCTAACCTATTCTACTGATCCATCACTCTTTTTATGAAGAAGCATGATGAGACCTGAAGGATGGTCAGATAGATAGGGAAGAGTCAGGAGGGTAGAATGTCCTGAAAACCTAGAAAAGGGGGTATCTAAGACAAGGTGATCAACAGTATCAAATGCTGCAGAGAGGTGAAGATGGATGGCATCTTCTCTGTTCTCTGAAGTTCTTCAACGTTCAGATGCTGCAACCTGCTCACATCCACCATTCACCTCTCAGTTGGTCCACATGTATTACTCATTTGAAGGCAGTTGTGTTCAGTGTCTCACAGTCAGATGGCAACATCAGTAGACTGCTGGTAGAAAATAAGATGAGTCTTTGTTTCTAGGAGAAGAATGAATTCATTAAAAGAGCTTTGAAATTTTCTATAAGATTATGCGGATCAATTTCTTTTTTAATTCCAGGACCAACTTGTATTCAGATACAGATACACAGCTCCACAGGTTGTCCATACAAACGTGTAACATAATCTGAGCAACAGACATTTTCTGTTCACTTGGTCTCTCCTGTGTTGCTGGTCAGCCAAATATTTCTTAAAGGTTACTCATCTCTTCGAATGTTACAGGATAAACTTGATATAACCAGGAGCATTTGAAGGACCTCACCATTTATAAGAAACCTTTCTTCAAGCAAGTTTCTCCCTCCCAGCAATGAACATCTCGTGAAATAGTAAAGATGTGGTATATTGCAGAGTGTGTCTTGCACACAGCTGCCTGTTCACTACTACTGTCTTCATAGAGAATGCACTCGATTAATGTGTAGATGAGCTTCAATAAGATTAGATTCCATATGGAGGGAAAAGATAGGTACATTGGTACAGTTATTGGTGTTTTTGAGCAGTTATCCTTAGGCAGGCAAGGTACCTGGTGTGAAGGTGATAAAGATCGAGGACTGAGGAGGAAGTGAAGGGAGCAGTGGAGCTAGAGTTCCTCAAGATATAATCATTTCCAGCATGGACTCAGTAATCATCAAGGATCCCTGATAACATCTATTATTCATATGTAAGTATATGCATGTCATGTCATATATTTTTCTTCATTTTTGTTTCCCTTTGGGGATTTTTTTAAAACTAATTTTGATCTTTGGACAAGTCAGTAGTCTGAGTATGATCAGAGAACTGATTCAGGGATGACTCCTATATCATTGCAATCTTTTCCTATATATTAAAATGTTTAATCATGTTACTTGGTCCTTGTCATGTCTAGCACCTACCGGGTTTTTTCCCCTTAAATAAAGCATTCATGATGTAAAGGCACACTCTGGTGTGGGCTACAGGTCCTCTATCATCTCTTCTTCCTAAACCATCCTTTCTTACAAACACACGCAAACACACACATGTATGTGTGTGTGTGTGTATATATATATATATATATATATATACACATAAATATATATATATATATAAATATATACACATATGCACATATATATGTATGTATTTCTCACCATTCAATCTATTCCCACATTTGCATTAAATCCACCAAGTATCAAAGTATACTTCATTTAATTTGGATAGTCTTATAAAATTCCTAATGGAATTTCTCTATCTCTTCATCCTTTGCAACCAATGTTGGCACATAAGCTTATCTTCTTTCTCCAAATACTAACCTTGAGTACTTCAATATGAAAGGACTCATACACGAAATAATATTTTTATTGACTTGGGTGAAAAATAAAACTAACCCTTCAACTCCTTTTTTTGCATCTCCAAGAAGTGTATATGACTCATCTTTGCAACTTTCTTGTTTCTTTTGTTCTTTTTATGGAAAGAACAACAAGATTGACAGGATTCAGCTCCTTCAGCAGTATGTTCATCTCTTGGTCAGTGGACTAGGATCTCACATTTAGAGTATCAAGTCAAGTTACAATGCATAAATGATCTAAAAATTGATATTTGGACCCTCTGCCCCCTTTCTATTATTCTGTCACAGCCACTGACAAAGTGCAAGGGGGCTACATAAGACTGAGGCCATTTTCTGTTTCTTCTTTGTTTTATGGTTCGCCATTGTCAATTATCCATTTTACTGGTTATATGCCTCTTTGTCCTTTGCTAGGGTGGCCTCAGAAAGCAGACTTAAGTCTGTTGCTAGGATCATACTCACAAGCTTTTCAGCATTGCAAAGATACTGCCAGAATTTTTGCTGTGTGAGTATTGCGTTTGAGAACCATGAGGACTGGAGCAGGACTTAGTAGGAAGGTAAAGAATATGTGAGGAAGGCTCCATACGCTACCAATATCACTGGGAAGGATGGGTCTGCATGACTCTTTTTGGTAAAGGGGAAGGCTAATGGTGGGTTAAGCATATCTGGAAATGATCTAGATATCAAACCAAAAAGCTTATAAACAAAACTTTTAAAAAGAATGTTTTTAAAAACAGCTTTCAGTCAAAAGTTTTACCTCTCAAAATGACGAGTTTGGAGAAAAAGAGCAAATCAGATTGTAGCTACATATGCTCTTTTTTATTCCTCTTATGTTTAAACCATTCTTGTCACATAGTTTACAAAAACGAAAAAAAAAAAGTACCTTCCCATTCCTTTGGAATATCTCCTTCTCTATAGTCTACTTCTTTCATATTTCTTGCTTCCATGAATCTTCTTTCTCGCATAGTTTGTCCTACAAAATATACAGGGAATATATTTAGAATAGGAAGCAGCAGCCCTGGGAAATACCTCCATATGACATAACACTGTTAGTTGTTGTCAGCTAATATGTCACCACTTAGGACATTACAACAAGAAACAAAGTTACAGTCCAGTGGACAATTGATTTTCATCTACAGGCAGGGATACAAATTGGGGCAGTTGCAAATCTCAAGATGCTACGGAAAGAACAACTTCCCTCTCCATACAGACAGATGAAAAGCAGCGATTTACGAGACACTTCGGCAGCACCTTCTGCTTAAAGGTCTAGGTGCTGAACCTAACAAAGGTAATTGTTCTGACACAACGCTTCTTCCAAACTCGAATTTGTTCCAATGAAGTCAGTTTATCAGGGATGTTATGAGCATAACGTTAATTTTGAGTTTGCCTCCAGATGATTTCTTTACCTTGACTTTCCATCCGTGCTCTTTTACATAACAATGCCTATCACCAGGTAGCTAAGAGTGGGGTGCTACAGCGTGGCTTGTTCTCTTTTTGTATAGTTAAATTCCCATTTCTGACCTGCTAGAGATGCTCCATCCCATGGGGGACTTCCAGGCTAATGACTGGTGGGGAGTCAGTCAGGTTGTCAATAAACGTTGGTTAAGTACTTACTTTGTGCCAGGCACTGTGCTCAGCACTGGAGATCCTAAGAAAGGCAAAAGATAGTTCATGCTCTCAAAGAGCTCACTCTCTAATAGGGGTGACAAAAGGCAAATAAGTATGTACAAACAAGCTGTCATAGGACAGAAGGAGGCCTATTTGAGATATGGTACACATGTGAAATTGACAGACCTTAGGAATAGATTGAATATGGGGGTAAGGAGAAATATTTAACAGTCAATCTAGTGTCTGAGGGGGTGAGGGGAGTTTGAGCACTTCATTTTACAGAGAAGGTTGAGAAAGCTCTCAAAAAGGAAATTCTGAAGACAGAAAAATGATTTTGATAAAGAAGTAAAGGGGCAGTTGTCCAAAAAAGACCTATGTGGATACACATGAAGCTCACTAATCAATTTAGGTTTCCAGAAAATAGAAACAAGGGTAAACAGAAGAGAATAATAACTAGTACTTATATATGCCCAATATATGCCAGGCAGAGTGCCGTGAGTTTTAATAATATCTCGTTTGAGCTTCACAACAATGTTTGGAGATAGGTGCTATTATCTACATTTTATAGTCAAGGAAACTGAAGCAAACAGCATTTAAATGACTTGTCCAGGGTCACACAGCTAGTGAGCATCTGAGGCAGATTTGAACTCAGGTCTTCCTAAATCCAGACCCTGTGCTCTATCCACTATACCACCTAGCTGCCTATGACATAAATACAAAAGACTAGTAGAGTTCTATAAACAAGAGTCAGGAGAACTAAGGTCCTCCCCAACCCAGACCACATCAAAAAAGGGATTAAGCTATATTAGAGAAAAAGAAGAGCAGCCAGGATGGGTCTGGACAGCTGCTAAGAGTAGATGGGATGATGATAACCAGTGCGAGATAAGGCACAATTTTTTTTTGTCTTCCTAGTTCTTATTTCACTGTGCTCAGTTGTACAATTCTCATAGTTCTTTGCATTCTTCACATTCCTAGTTTTGGTTTTTTATTCTGGAGCATTATGTGGCACACTACTTTTTTTGGTCATTCCCCAATCAATGGGCGCTCGCTTTCTCTCCTCTCTCCTCTCTCCCTCCCCCTCTCCCTCTCTCTTTAAAAACACATTTATTTCTCTTTTAAATAGGGACTGCCTACCTCTTATTCTATGGTCTTTGGGAAGTATGAATTCCCTTTTTGAATAGGGAATTTCCCCTCATTATATATAATATTTGCTCATTGTGGTTTTGCCTCTTTCTGTGTTTTTTTCTTTCTGTCTTTATGGTATCACCAGCTGCTCTGCTTTGTTTTGATTCTACCATCATCATCATCATGGCTCCACCTTGCATTTGTTAATGGACTATTTTCCCCCATGATAGCAGAGACTAAGTTTTTATTTGTATATGCTTCCTCAGCACTTAGTACAGTGCCTGGTATAGAGCAGGCATTTTATCGATGTGTATTGTGTTGTGTTGTATTATTCTGTCTATTGGTCTATCTGCTTCTGAAGTTGCTGTATTCTCCCTTGGACTTTTGGTCTTACATGATCTTTCACTTATCTCGGCTTACTTTCAGGTCCCATCTCATTCCACTGATACACAATGCTCTAGGTGTCCTCTGTCGCTTTCTAATGAGGGGGCTGAGGGTGTGGTTTGGGGCCTTTCCCCTAAGTAATCTCTGGGAGAAAAGGACAGGGCCCAAACTCTATTTCCAGTCGTCTCTTTCACTATCCTAGAAGTTATCTCAGTTCCAGTAGGTTCTGTATTCCCTTCCTATTCCTTTCAATCCCATGTATTCTCCTTTTCTTCCTCCTTTCTCCAAATGAGAAAAGATGTGCTCCAGGCTGAATCATTGCAGGAAGAGAACCAGGTAGTGACCTCACCCACAAACTTGGAAGCACAAACCTGCAGGACACACAATGCCAACAACAATGTGAAAGAAAAAATCACTAAAAGAGATCAGAATTCAGATGGATGCTCTTGATGAATCCTGACTCCAGAGTGCTTCTAGGTAGGAAGGTAGTGAAGAACAAGGCATATGCTATCAGATATGATCTGTATGAGTTTGTTTCATTGAATTTCTTTTCTGTTACAAGGGAACATTCAATGGGGAGGGGGTGGACTGGTAAGTGAGAGCAATATAAACAGTACAAAAAGCACCAATGCAGCATTTAAAAGGGCAGCTATATGGCATAATGGATACAGCACTGGACCTGGAGTAGGGAACACTGATCTTCCAGAGTTCAAATTCAGCCTCAGACACTTACTAGCTGTGTGACCCCGGGCAAGTCACTTAACCTTGTTCGCCTTGGTTTCCTTATCTGGAAAATGAACTGGAAAATGAAATGGCAAACCATACTAGTAGCTTTGCCAAGAAAATTCCAAAAGGGTCATGAAGAGTCAGACACAACTAAAACAATTAAACAACAATAGCATTTCAAAAAAAGAACAAATGGGAATGAGCTTTAAAAATTGGTTTCCAGGAATACACTTAGGAACAGTCTGCAATAAGATGGAGTATTTAGATTATGAATAATCAAATAACTATATGCAAACTCCTTCCAACAAGTTTTATGGTGAAGGCATTTTTAAAAGTTTTTTTTCTGCATTGTTAAGATTCTGAAACTTCTTTTTCCTGTAAGTAAAATGAAAAATAAAAGGCAAGACAGAGGAGACATTATGCAAAATGCACCACAAAACTCTGCATCCTATAATTCCTACTTTATTTTGTCCTTCACTTAAAGAGACACACCATACTATAGTGGAAAGTATAACAGAACTGGAATTGAGAGAATTTCATTTGAATGCCAGTTCTAATATTAGCTACATCACCCTGGTTATGTCAAAAACGCCGAGTCTCAGTTTTCTCAGATAGACACCATTTCTTGCATTACCTCCTCCACAAGGTGGCTGTGAGGAAAGTGCCTCGTAAATGTTGAAGTGACACAAATACAAATTTGAGATGGCATAGCAGACCAACATAAATAAATAAACAGACAGATGAAGGAATAAATACATGAATGAACGAATGCTGAATACCTGACTACAGTCAGGAAAGACCTGAGTTCAGATTGGGTCTCAGACAATTACTAACTGTATAATCCTAGGCAAGGTCACTTGAACCTTGCTCGTCTCAGTTATCTCGTCTGTAAAATGAGGCTAATTATACCACCTACTTCCCAGGGCTGTCGTGAGGATCAAATAAAATAATACTGGTAAAACCTTTGGTAAACATTGAAGTGTTATGTAAATGCTAGCTGCTATTGTCATCACCACTAGAACAACCTAGATGCAGCTTTACCATATCCCTGCCTTTCCAGGTCTATGTCTCTCTGAAATACTGAGAACACAAATTAGGCTGTAATTTGGCTCTGTGTTGGAAAAAGGAACCTCCTACATTAAAGCTAACATTTTGTCCATATCTATTATGAGCAATTTTCTCTCCCCCAAAGCGATTAAATTGGGTGTTCCAAATCATAAAATTCTGTGATTTTACACAATTACCATATGTTTTTGTTGGCGTGAAAGCACTAACTTTGCAGTTGGTACTTTTGTTTTTTACAGGCTGTTTATGTGAGCTTACCAATACACTTGCATAACTCTAGTCTGCTGAGACATTTACCAGCCACCCAAACTTTACTAACACTCCATGTTTTCCAGAATCCCACAGAGAAAGATTCAGAAGAGTTTGAAGTCTTGTCTCTCTTATGTATCTCTTCTTGCTATCATTAGTGAAGCATGAGAATACAGGAATTAGATCTCTGACCTGATCCTCAGGTGGACCTTTCTAATTTGGAGAAATTGAGTCCTAGAGAGGTTAAATGACTTAAATCTAACTCTTTCATTAGCACCTAATCAGTGATCCATATGCTTCCCAATTTGTCTGAAGGCAATTTAATTCCTTCTAATCACATCAGACACCCAGACATGGGAAGTATGGACAGTATACATTTTTCTATCCCCTTCTTCTTTTGGTTCATGATGATCTAAAAATTTTTGGATGGTGGGGATGATTTTTCCCCTTCCTACTCCACTGCATAATTTTACTTTGTGATTCTAAAATACTTGCCATAATTTGCATCAGGTTATGACCTTCATCTTTCAGGAACTAGGGATTTCAAAGATCAAAACAGATTTCAGAATAATACTCAGAAACTGCCAGTATTTTGCTTAAAGATGTCTTTACTTGCTTTAAAAAGATGGGAGGGAAATATCAGTAAGATATAAAATTGAAAGTAACACAGCAATAGAAAAGACCACTAAATAAGTGTGTTTACTCTTCCCACACAGATGATGAATAAATGTCTTTATTCCTATTTACTGTCAAAAACATGGGGCTGGTAGTAATGAAAATTACTCAGACTAAAACATCTTCCAAAGGTCTAAAGAGTATCTTTGTTGCAACCAACAAAACATATGTCATACAGTCTATTTCCCTAGAAAGATTTATAATTAACACTATAAAGGGTTTCTGACTGCATTCCAAAGTCAAGCACAAAGGATTTAGAAATACTCATTGTTGGGCATTATCCATAACCTCCCTCTCTTCCCAACACTTGAATATTATTTTGATGTTCTCTTAGGAGATAAAAGAGAAAACAACTTGAATATCACATGAAGATCTATCATTTACTCTCCAAAATGTAAAGAGGTAATGCCTGGATCTCTGGAGAAAATACAACCTTCACACTGATCCATGCCAGGTAAGCATTAAAAAAGAAAAACCCAAATGATGGGGGGAAATCATTTGAACTCATATTAATATGATGCATCTACTATGTGGAAGTGCAATAAAGGTAGCTGTTTGAAATTGTAATTAATGTGGAAAGAATCAGTTTTGGAAGCAATATATATATTCACCTAACACATTCTATAAACCTTTGTAGAGAGAGCCTTATCTCCAATTTACAAAGCACATTTCTGAATAAGAACACGTCTTCAAAAATGAAATCATAAGAAACAAACATTATGCAGTGTTGTTTTAACTTTTTGTCTGAATCACGACAGATGTGTTTTAACATGTCTTAATTGTTCAATCCAAAAGGGCTGAAAACTTTTTGTCCAAATTAAATAGGCTTCAAGATAGATGGCACAGAAAATCCAGGTTTTAAAAAGCCTTTTTACAATAAGAGGAAATTTAATTACTGTAATTAAAATCTTCCACTTTGCAGTGAAGTTAGCTAACAAAAGCAAACAAATCCAAGTCTGGTAAACTACTGGCATAAAAAGAAACAATATTCTTTACACTCCAAAATAAGTAAATCTCATACATACTATGGCATAGTGTTATATTTATTTTTACTCTCACAGTACAGACTGATCATCTGAAGATGTAAAGGTAAAGGGAAACAACGGTAATTTTCTAGGGTAAAAGAAATATGGTGGAAAGTTGTATTTAGCAATAGAGATTCAGACAATTGTATTTCTGAATTAGGAGACAATCTTCAATTTTATTTCACAATTTGCAACTGTAGCAGAATTGGATAATTATGAAGTGATTAACTGACATAAATGGCCTCACAAAAATTCACTGCCAGATACATACCCTACCATGTTTGAAAGGTTGCTAAAAATGAAAAAAAAACAAACAAAAACTAAAATAATGGCAAATGTTACAGACTCAGACTATACTGTTAAATGATTAATTAAAAAAGAAAAATTAGGCAAATGAATATAGTAGCACATTAAAAAAAATTGGTCTTCTTAAGCTACACATCATGCTACACTAAAAAAAAAATTGAGGCTATCCTATAAAGAACTCCTCTCAAATTTCACCTTTCAAACCATCTCAATGTCCACCCCTCACGCTTTCCTCTTTTGCTTCACACTCAGAGGATGCTTCAATGCTTCTACTTGTGTCATCTATATCAGAAGCCTGCCCCTTTAATCATCTTCTCTTGTTCCCTCATTTTTAACCTTACTTTATCTACTGGCTCCTTATAAATATAGTAAAATTACCAATACCTTTATAAAAAAACCTCTAATTTCACCTTACTTTTGCCTCAAATTATCATCCTATGTGATTTTCCAGCCAAATTCCTATAAAAAGTTACCTTCATTAATTACTACTCTCTCCCCTCAAACTCACTTCTTAATCCTTTGTTGCTTCAAAGTTATCCCACACTATTAAAACTATACTCTGCAAGTTTATAAATTTCCTTTTGTTGATAAATCCAATAGTCTTTTTCTCAGTGTTCATCCTTCTTGACCTCTCTAAAACATCTGACACAATTTACCACTCTCTCCTTCCTGAGATTTCTAGTCATTTTCAGTCATGCCTGACTCTCTGGGACCTCACTTGGGGTCTTCTTGGCAAAGATAATGGAGAGATTTGTCATTTCCTTCTCCAACCCATTTTACAAATGATAAAACTGAGACAAACAGGGTTTAGTGACTTGCCTGGGATCACACAGCTAGAAAGTGTTTGACGTCACATTTGAACTCAGGTCTTCCTGACTCCAGGACTGCTCTTACCACTATTGTCCTCTGTGTAAAAATAAACTGCATATCTTTCTTCCATGCCTCTTTTTCTTTAATACCTCTCAAGACAATCTTACAAGCTCCCAAGTATTCAACAATCATTTCTATGCAGATGATTTCCAAATCTACCAAATTTGCCATTATTGTAGAGGGTACCACCACCCTCCAGTCCCGCAGGCTCAGAACTTAGGTGTCATATTTTACTACAATATATTTCATGTCCCATATGTAATGTTTTGCCAAAATCGGTTGGTTTACCTTTGCAACATATCTCAACTACACCACTTTTCCTCTAATACTACCACCATCACGGTGCAGGATCTTATTGTTTTAGGCTTGGACTAAGTGCAATATCCGGTTGGTTATCTCTGTCACAAGTCCCTTTTCACTCCAATTCATCCTCCATTCAGCTGCCAAAGTGATTTTCCCAAAAGGCTAGTCTAACCATGTACCTCCATAAACAAAAAATTCCAATGGTTTCCTATTGCCTCAATGAATACCAATGGCCCCCTATCACCTCCAGGATCAAACTTTCAGTATGGCATTCATAGACATAACCAACTCCCACTTTTCCCCTCCCAATCTTCTTATAGCTTACTCCCTGCCAACTATGCTTAATTCCAGTGAGACAGGCCTTCTTGCTGTTCCACGAAGAATTTTCTCTGGCTATCTCATCATTCTTGGAATGATCTCCCTCCTAGACTTCCTTCTAGTCCAAACTAAAATGTCATCTTCTAAAGGAAGCCTTTCCAAAGCCCTTTTAATCCCAATGTCTTCTTTCTTTTAATTATTTCCTCTTTTTTCCTGCATATAGCTTTTTCTGTAGGGACTGTCTGACCTCTTTCTAGTGCTTAGTACAGTGCCTGTCAAGCATAAAATAGGTACTTAATAAACGCTTATTGACAGTCTGACATCTCCAACTGCTTGAAAAATATTTTCATGTGACCCAAAAGTATCTCAAACAAGATGTTCAAAGCCAGATCTGTGGTCTTTTCCCCAAATTCCTTCTTAACTTCCTTATTTCCATTGGAATCACTATTATTCTTCTAGTCACTTTGGTTTACAGTGTAAGTGGAACACTCAATTCATTCTTACTAACTTCCTCCCCAGTCCAATCAGCTGAAAAGTCAAGAAGACCTAGCTCCTCAATATCCCACACATTTATCTCTCCTATACTACAGTAACCATACATGGTTCAGTCCCTCAACTTTTTTTCTTGGACTACTACAAATTGCCTCCAAATGGATCTCACTGCATACAGTTTCTTCTCTCTTCAATTAATCCCCAAACATTGTCAGACAGATATCCCTAACCCTTAGGTTTGATGATCTTACTGGCTGCCTTGGAAAAACTCTAAGATAAAGCATAAATAGCCTCCATTTTGCATTTAAAGTTCTTTTCAGTATGGCTCCAATCTGCCTTTCAAGGCCTACACATATTACTCTAACATGCTCCTCAACCAAATGTCTAATATATGGTTTGTTTTATTCTTATATATATGGTTCCATAGATATGACATTCAATCTCCTTTGTACAAAGCTGTTCCCAAGCTCTGAAATGTCATTTCTTCTCACCTCTGCTTCCCAGAACACAGCTCCTTTCCAATGCCACATCCTTCACTGCTCACATGTTAGTGCTGAATCCATCCTTAAGTCATTATTTATTTAGTGTCCATCCTGTGTACATCTGTGAGAATGTTTTGTTACCTCAGTAAATTATAAGCTTTAGAAAGACAAGAATCGTTTCACTCGTCATATTTTTATTCCTAGCCCATAGCTTAACACCTGGCACAAAGCAAATGCTTGTTGATTATCAGAAATGCTAACTCTAGCAATAAGAAAAAGAACTTGAGGGAATAAACATGAGCAAAAAAGGTAACATTATTTCTATTTTCAGACTATCTGATAATTTACATACAGAACCCCAGTGATTCAATGAAAAACTAGTGAAGTAGCAAGATGTCAACACAGCCTCTCAAGTCATGTCTTTCATCACTAACAAAACTCAGAGGAAGACAGAATAAAAGAAATTTCATTTAAAATAATTAAAAATGTCTAAAGTACCTGAGTTTACATACCCACACACACCCAGTATTTATATAAATACAATTACAAGGTACTCTTCAGAGCAAAAAAGGAAGACAAATAACTGAAGAAATATTGAGTGTCCGAGTCTGGGCTGAACCAATATAATAAAAACGGTATTATCTAAATAAATTCACATATTTAGCACTAAAAGAAACTAACCAAGGGCTACTTTATAGTAACAGACAAAATTAGCAAAATTCCCCTGACAGAATAAAATGTCAAGTGGAATAATGAAAAACTGAAAGACTGAAGAAGGTCTAATATAACCAGATCTCAAATTATACTACAAAACCGTAATCATGAAAATAATGGAATACCACAGGTAAGATCTAGAAGCAAGTTACAATGTAGCAATCCCAGACCACAATGCAGATGGTCTCTTTTCTCTCCTCTCCTTTCCTCTCTACATTTTCATTATTCTACTCTCTCCTGCTTCTCCCACCTATCTGAACACCATGCTTCTAAGTTTCCTTTTTTGAGGGCAATGTCTTTATCTCAGCTCCTAATTGTGGGTGTGTTTATAAATTGGGATCTTCCTTTTCTGTCTACTCTCTAAACCAGACCTACACAACCTAGCAATAGGGTAGGGGCCAAAATTAAAACAGGCTAAACTTCTTTGGGCTTCAGATAGGTTCTTAGTGGTTCACTTTCCAAGTAAAGGTATAATTAATGATTAAACTATTTGGCAAATAAACCATATTTTAAAAGGGGGAAATTTCAATTAATATCAATTAATTACACTTATTACTTAAGATTTTTATATATCATGAAATCATTCTTCTCAGACTAGAAACAGATTGATGGTTGGTTGTTGTGGGTCATATAACAAACAGGAGAGAGTGTGCAGTGGCAACCCATCTGTCATGTTACATGATGGGCACAATAGTGACTAGCAGAAGGCAGGTTAAGCTGGGCACAGACAAAGCACTCATTACATCTTTACTTACTTTTATATCCTCTGGTTTTTTCACGTGCCTGAAATCCTCTGGCCTTAAGTTGTGCAGACCTGCTCTAAACCTTCCCTTGATGACCTCACAAATGCTGGGAAATATTACCTTATATATAATAAAACTGTAAACTTCTTTTGCATTAATTTTTAACTATGTCAAAAATTCACTAATTACATATTTGATTAGACAGACCAATTACGATGAGAACAAAAACTGATGTTTAAATTATTTAACAAATTCATGCGTTCCGGATATTTTTCATCAACAGCAGAAGCATACACACATACACACATACATAGCTACATGAACAAATGCTTGTGTTCATATTGTTAATCATTTATTATGTGAGATGCTTTGCTAAGTATTGAGATACAAAAATGAAAACAAAATATTCCCTGCCCTCATGGAGTTTATATAATATTCTATCACAGGAAACAACATATATATATGTATATATATACAATGAATAAATTTTATGTTATATATATACATATACATGTGTGCATGTATATACATATACATATGCATGTATAGCATAAAATTCAAATAAATTTTTAGGGAAGGCACTAATAGTTGAGGAAGTTGACTTCACATGTAAAGTGTCACCAAAGCACAGTTGTTAAGGAAACAAGGGATTCTCATAAGGTGGGAATGCATTTTGGCCACGGAAGACTGCCAATGAAAAGGCAGAAAATGATTACAAATAGCAAGAAAGCAGCTGTGGGGTGGGAAAAAGGTATAGAATATGGGAATACAGAATATAGGAAGGAAAATATTTGCCAACAAAAATATTCAGAATACATTACTATTGTTAAATAAAAACAATATGTATATAATTTCACTAAGTTTTGTCATCACCAATAATTCCCACTGCATTCCTTCTCTAATCCCTACCCAGAGAGCCAATTTAAATGACTGGTGTCTTTATTTGAATTGTTATCTTCATGTTATACTGTGTCAAAAACAACCCCCAAATTGCCACAGGATTACCCTGCTTAATCAGTGAGGATATCTTTTCCAGTGATTTCACAAGTAATTGTTTTACTGAGCTTTGATAAGTCACGTCTCTCACTATTTTTACATGAAATTCAGTTATCTACAGTTATTAACCAACCATTTGGAAAGAAAACTCCTGCTGATATAGAAGCTAAATATCATTTTACTTCTTAAATAACTTTCTGATTAAACAACAGCTTACAATAAATTTAGTGATTTTAATTTTTCTAGAAATGTCACTAAAAACCCAGTAAATATGGGTTCCAATATATCCCACAAACTGTTATGAACGAAGGTCATGGGAAAAAGCTGATACATACTACACACCGGTAATTTCTATTGCATGAAAGTAATGCTTGAGCATTAACATATAAATTGAAAATACACACACACAAAAGTTTTAACAAAGAAACTTAAAATTTAGCTTCAATTCAGAAATCAGAAATCTAAGGGATTCAGAGAAACATTGATTTGTTTAAACTGATGCAGTGAAATAAACAGAACCAAGAACACAATATGTACAATGACAATACTGCAAATGAACAGATTACTAAAAAGAAGTGGAATTTTGCATAATAAAAAAAAAAACACTGAAAGTGTGGAAAAAATACCAGGAGATCTCTCTCTCTCTCTCTCCTCCCTGCTCTCTGTGTGTGTGTATATACACTCTATGTAGTATATATATGAGAATACTATATCCATACACACACACACACACACACACACACACACATATAGCTTTCTCTGTATTGGATGTTTTTGCTGAATTTTTTCTTTATCAAAAAGTAGTTTAATCTGGAGATGGTGAAGCTAACAAATGCCTGTGACTCAAAGACAAAAGCCATCAATAAAATATACTTTTTTCAAGCACTAATATTTAGTTATCCTGTTTCAATCAGATAGATAACACATCATCATATAAAGTACAAGTCTGTGTCAAAGCAACTTAGTACACAAAATGAGCCTTGAGAGGGGGTCCATTTTAAGTATTTTTCTGCTTACTTTAAATTCTCCCTAAAGTCAACTGTAGTCAGAAATTAAGTTTGCATATGATTCCCAAATTGATATTTTTACCACTGAGTACTTTCTTGTTGTAAGATGTCATCTCTAAGTGAAGGTGAGGAGGACATTTTATCATTATAAATTCTTCAAGAAACAACCTGGGAGTTACAAAAAGAGCTCATACTTGACTATAGAGCTCATATTCATCTAAGGCTTAATTAGCCCAGGCATAATGGTTTAACAAGATTCACCTGGGAATCTGCTTTTGAAAACTTCCCTGATGTGACTATACCAGACTTTGTCATTCCCACCTATCATTTCAGAAAATTTACTCATGAAAGAATATTTAATTTGGCAATTTCAATTTCTTACTTTAATTGAATATAAATAACAAATGCCATTTCTGTTTCCAACAGCTTTGGGTATCCTATTTGATTAAATAACATTCATAATTTTAGCTGAGCTTAGTTCTTTTAATTGAAATGATCTGAGTAAGCACTAGTCAGGGAATAAGGAAACAGGTTGACAACCAAATCACCAGGACAGAAGCATCTGAGCATTTATCTTTTTGTTTTTCTCAATTTAAAATGGACAAACAAGTGTGCATCGCTCCTCAGTGAGAATTATCCAGATATTATTTGCTAACCAACAGCCAAGGAAACAAATTCTTTAACTCAATTTCAGCATGAATGAGACTTTTTTTTTATATGAATCATTGGGTCTTATTCAGAGATCCACTTAAATTGGTGATATAGAAGAAAAATGAACTCATTCAAGAGCCCTGTACAGCATGTTATGATCAATAATAAAGCAATTTTGAAGAACAAAATTTGAAAAGAAACAAGTCTATTCTGATTTTTTTTTCACTTCACATTTAATAAATTGCTCTTGAGGCAAACTTTCTCTGCTCTTTTGTTCCATCTGCTATGGAATGAAAACTTCAAATTCTTTGATGAATGGTTAGAAAGGATCCATTTTTACAGTCATGCTCATATATAATTCTAAATAAATGGCACTTACACTCTAGGCAGACATGCTTTTGTTTTTTGTTGTTTTTTTTTAATGTCAGAAGGCAGTTTACGAATCGCTATATAATCCCAGTTGGCCTCAAATGCCTTAAACAATTTAGATTGAAGCTGGAAGATTCTCCTTCTAAAGTTATGAAAGCTACGGAAGGTTACCCTAATTGACAAAAGCATAACCTAATCTTGGCTTATTTGGTTAGAGAAGAGAAGCACGATTCCTTTAATAGTCAGGTCAATGAGGAGATGTTGATGGCTCTCAACAGTATGCTGGAGCAAATATTAAAGTAAATATTAATGCTAAATGCTCTACACTTCCTTGACTTTAGTAAGCCTGTCCCTAGGGTACTTCAATGACTAGCCTACAGATATGAATGAGGCCTATTTTCATTTTCCCTGAGGACAACAAAAAACAATGCTTAATAATAATAAAAGTTACTTTCCTATGTATCTATTGATTCAATTATTCTTCATATAATGCACTGATAACTAGATGAAAATGACTTAATATTGAATACTTTTTGAGCTCACAAAGACTGAACCAAGAACTTGATAAAAAGTACATTATTATTAAAACTGTCACCAGAATATTAGCAGGGAAGAACTGACAGGATCACAAACTTACAACTCTAAAGAACCTTCTCATTTGACCTAGGTACTTGAGGCCCAGAGAGGCCACATGATTGCTGATTGTCACACAATTAGTAACCATCTAATGTGGTACAGAAACCCAAGTCTTCCTGACTCCAAGATCAAACACTTTATCTACTATACATCACTTCTCAAGCCAATTAAAGGTTCACCAAGAGTCTACAATATGATATCAGATGGTGAGATCATGTTTAACACTTATGACTAAGCTCTTCAAGGGGAAGAAGAATGGAGAGGGAAGAGAAACGAGCATGAAACAAGTGGTACCTGCCTGTAACCTGGATGATTTCAAGGTCACAAAAGTTACAGAAACCCTGCTTCTCCACTGTAGGGAGGAACATGTATCTGTGAAAGTAAAAGGGAACCCTGGAGCAAAATATTCTCTTTCAATTCAAAGAGAAAGGCTCAGGTGAGAATGTTGGTAGGGTCTAAAGCAAAACTGGTAGCACTTGCCCTAAGAACTGAATTGGAATTGAGATTCTCAATTCAAGAGAACATTACAAGAAGAATTTATTGAGTTAAGAGAAAGAAAAAGCTATTAGGGAAGGAATTAATGGAAAGCCAATGGAAAGATCACTGGCTCTGGAATCAAAGGCTATGAGCTAGATTCTTTATTATCTTGAGCGTTCATCCAAACCTCAGATCTTTCTATGCTTTAATCATCTTGAGACTGTTCTTATAGGACTAATCTGTTGGTACTTAAAAAAATTTCATCCTAAATTTCCTTCCCTAATCTATGTACATGTTTTCTGAAAGTTCTCTGATGTCATATTTACTCTTTAAACACCTCTCTTTCTTCTCCCTCAGTGGAATTATTTGGGAAAGGTTTCATTATACTTTTTACAAGGTTTATTTAAGGTGAGGGAGAAGGAAAGGAGTGGGAGAAGGATGATACAGTGAACAGAGTGAGAAACATGGGAGTCAGTAAAGATCTAGGTTCTCAAACTTTAATACTTGGTAACTGACCATGGGCATAGTACTTAATGTTCCTCATCTTTAATTTACTCATTCATGCGCTAGAGGTTCTGTTTTAACAAGCTGCAAGCCACTTGGGGATAGCTGGTTTGAGAGGTTGCCTGGGCCCCAGCCACAGGAACCTTCACCCCCAGGGAAGGTGGGAGGAGTTGGGTTTTTGAGCCCGGAAAGATTGAGGCAACACCAGATCCAGCTGTGCTGTGAAGAGTCACAGAAGAAAAGGATCCAGCACAGGCCCACTGAATGTAGAAGCAGTGGGGCAGCAAGCCTCTGGCTGTGGGCATTTATAGGAGGTTGGAGATTTGGCTTTGGTTCTGGGCTAGTGGGAAGAACTGAAGACATGGGACGAGAGGCACCACTTCCCATCTTCCCAGAATCCTCTCTCTCTGGATATCTTGATCATTGTACAACCTGCTAACACTTTGAGTTTTTCGGAGGGGAAGGTGTGGGGGAAGTTAGCTGCCTGCCTCCCTCTGTTCAGACATCCATCTTAGCTGTGTCTTTTATACATACTTAGACACATGCACATACTGTAGATAAATACTATATATGCACAGATACACACATATAGTATTTATCTGTCAAGTGACTATTGCTGTTGCCCTCTCAACCTGATGTCTTTCTTTTTCTTGACCTCATTAAAGGGACCATGCCCTGGCTACTTCTTAAACAGTCCTATTCAATGAATGGATGTTGTTTCACCCTAAGTGAGTACCTGCAAAGACCTTAGCCTGAAGGGCCCAAGGTCTCGCAGTGCATCCTGGGTCATCTCCAGTCATCCTAATGAATATCTGGTCACTGGATTCAGATGGCTCTGGAGGAGAAATGAGGCTGGTGACCTGCACAGCCCTCCCTCACTCAAACAAAGTCAAGTGCAAGTCATGTCATTATTTCTCTGATGGCATGGTCATTTTCGGCAATGAAGGATGAACACAACAACATGTGCTATATGAATGCCAGCAATTATTACCAGGAAAGAGTTTTGTTTCTTTTTTGTGTCCTAAGTGACAGTTACTAGCAACCCACAGAAAACTGTGAAAGGGAAACACTACAGTACTCACCTTGACTCATACCCCTTCATCTAGTCTTAAAGAATGTCATGATTAAAGTGAGTGGAATACAAAACTGATATGGGGGAGGGGAAATGCCATTTCTCTCATTTTATTTTTCTTTATTTTCCAAAATTGGGGGGAAGAGATGATGGTGATCTTAGAGATTCCAGTGTGGTTCACAATAGAGATGAAAAAATAATGGCATTTCTCCAATGATTAGAGATTTCAAACACTTTTTCATATGACTATTCAATTGGGTTTTTCTGAAATTATTTCTCAGTGATTAAAATTCCTCCCCTGCGACATATTAGGGACCTTCATAGATGAAGATACTGGGGCTAAGAGACATTAGTGATTTGCCCAGTGCCACACAGCTTCTAAGTATTCCCAATATCCTTTCTACTAATGTTATATTTGCCCCCAATTAGTCAATCTTTTGAACTTTGTATCTTTCCATTCATTAGCTGAACAGTTGTGAAGATCTAAGCCCTACTTGAAAATTGTTCAACCAAAGCCTCCTTCCCATGAATGATAGCCTCCCTATTAATTGATTAACCAAGGGTAACTGACTGAATAAAAAAACTGAATGCTAAACATATTCTCTACTAGTTTTTTTTCTTTTACAAGAAAAAATGTATTTGAGTTTTTCTGAAAGTAAGACATATCGGCATACTTTTTCAGCAGAAGTTGTATAAAAGGAAAATGGACTAGTTACGTCAATACTACCGCAGTAAATTTCAGGATGGAAGATAAGAGTTTTCCAAGACTCACAGCGCTACTCATGTGACCCCATTCAAGCAGCTATTAAGAATGCAGGCTTTCTGACAGAACTGGACTGGAGGATCCTTGAAGGGCAGAGGCTGCATCTTATATTTATCTTTGTAATCTAAGGTTCACTCAACATTGTAACCACAGTTTGTACAACGAATGAAATTGAGTCAACCTACCATAAATTCAAAGGTACTTCTAAATAACTTTGTAACATTAATGAAATATTAATAAAAATCCTATGTGTCCACACCTAGATCTTTAATCTGAAGTAGAACAGGTTTCTAATTATCCAAACTTATGACAATGTAAAAGAAACTGTCAAGCTTAACGAAAAATAACTAGTTTGTCCATGGTGGCCTCAGAAAATTTTTATTTTGATTAATGGCATGAGAAAACACCACTGGGATATAAAGTAGTAATTAAGAAATGGTCTCCAGAGCTTCCTCCTCGCCATGACGGAAGTGTGTATGTGGGAGCTGGGAGAGTCCACTGAGGTAGAACACTGTGTATAATGTCAGACGCTTTATGTCTTGATCATTTTTTGGCTAAATTTTTCTCTCTTTTTAAATTTCTTGTTATTAGAGATGACTTTCTGGGAGACGAAAGGGAGTAATACAGGGGAAAATCTAGGTGATACAAAAACCAAAAAGATATCACAAAAAAAGTCTATTTAAAAAGAAAGAAATACCCTTCAAAATCTTCTTTTTCTATGAGGAAGCAAGGTGAAATATTTTGAAAGAATCGGACATAATTAAATCTATTAAATATAAAAAGGAAGTTATCATCTTTATTGGCATTATTTAAATGAAGCGTGTGCCTTGGACAAAATAATAAACAAAAGTGATTAATTTGCCTAGTTGAACAAGCTACATCATATT
The DNA here is from genome assembly GCA_028658325.1 of Potorous gilbertii. Classification (NCBI taxonomy): domain Eukaryota; kingdom Metazoa; phylum Chordata; class Mammalia; order Diprotodontia; family Potoroidae; genus Potorous; species Potorous gilbertii. The sequence continues at coordinate 49,256 of JAQQSK010000032.1, forward strand.
TAAAATCCAAATTTCTGAAGAGGCTGTTTTTCACTTGAGAGTGATATTCACATTTTCAAGTAGTTTGCTGAACTTTAAATTTGGGACTCTATATTTGGTTCATTTCCTTTATCAAATTAAACATTTAAAATTTCTTACCTAGAGTCTTCCCAAAAAGGGCAAAGCAATTTTAAATTGAGGATTCTCTATTAAAATTCATGAAAGAATTATGAAACAGGAAGAAAAAATGGAGCTTTCTGCAGAACTGCTGAACAGAACACTAAATTCCCCCTTTTTTTGGCTAGTTCTTTTTCACCTTTTTGCTGAACAGCATTTAGGGAAGTTTTATAAAACTTTCACCTTTAAGAGAGATCAACATAACCAGAGATAACAGAAAATGTTTATACTGACATCTACATATTTATGCTGGTAATTAATTATAGCCAACAAATTAAAGAAATAAGCAGTCAATTTTTAACGATTCTAATGTTTTAAAAATTCTCCCATATCCATTTATACAGTCCTTTCAAATATCAGCTCCTAATAAATATAAACGTTAATATTAGGTCCAGATGTAACAAATGTTGTAACCTAAAGTTTTTAGACTGTTGTTGAAATAGCATACTCCTGCTTCAAACAATATTCTAATCCTGTCAATATTTATTAATTTTTCAGTTGTGTTTTATATGGCAAAAGCAAGACACTGTCAAGACATTCCTCTATCACAGAGATGATCATTCCCTTGATCATAATATTGCCCACAAGTTGATTTTCAAGAACTCAGAAATTTCTTTATCTGATACAATAATTTACCAATCTGTCTGTCCTTGTGCCTTACAACTGTGAAATCTCTTCTTTGTCCTCACTCTGGTCACCAAATCCCTCCAACCCTCAGTACGTTATTAGGCCATTATCAACCCTAAACTGGCTAGACTCTCTTTCCTGCCTTTCCAATCTCCACCTTTTAATGAACCAGCTCTACTCTACACTATCCCCTACCTGAATCCCTTGATCTCTTGTCCTTCTGTTGATCATAGTCAAACCAAAACCTGAATTACTCCCTCGATCAGGCTCCTCCTCGGCAGCTACTCAGATGCTGCTGGAGAAAATAACTAAACCAGGCTAATTTGGCAGATTGCATTTCATGTTAGCAAACCTTGATGAGGTTCTCACTGCAGCAGGTTAACCCTTCTACTTTCCCCACTTAATTCTCTAGCCCACTCACCACAGTGACAGTGTTAAAAATGTTCTCTTCTCTCAAGATTTTCATAGCATTCCCTCTCCTGATGCTTTCAGTTGATGACTGAGGCCATTTGCAGTGAGCTCTGTCTTCCCTCCTTCTCTTTTCATATCTCCTTGATACTGTTTCCCTGTTGTTGCTGTTGCCCTTTATTTACTCCGGTCTGTTGCAGACAGATCCCTTCTCCTGGCCAACGTTAACTCCCCAACATAGACCCATTCCTTCCCATCACCTCTCATCTTCTACAGCAAATTATCATCTCCACCTCCTAATCTTCAATATCTCCATATTGAATGGTTCCTTCTATGCTGCTGATTAATCTACCCAAATCCTTCCCACCTTTATATAAAGGCCTTATTACATCCTACTATCACCACTAAATGTCATCTCCTACTTCCAGGTAAATTCCTTGGGAAAAGCTATCAGTACTCAATGCCTGCACTTCTCATTCTCTTCTGAAATGTTCGCAATCTAGTTTTCAACCTCATCACTCACCCTTAAAGTTACCAATGGTCTCTTAAACGCAAACCCAGTGGCCTTTTTGTCTTCTTCAGCTATGCAGACCACCTTCTGCTCCTGTATGCTGTCTGCTCTCTGGTTTTTATGACTCTTTTCTTGTTCGGTTCTGCTTGCCTGACCACTCCTTGGCCCCCTTTCTTGAGTCTTCATCCATGCCGTGCCTACACACTAAGGGCCGCTTCTGGGGCTTCTCCTGTTTCCTCCTGACTTTCCTGGTGACCTGTGGGATCATTATGAGCTTATCATCAATCTTCGCAGGTGACTCTCAGATTAAATCCTGAATTCTGGTTTCTCTCCTGAGCTGCAGTAGCGCCAGACATTAACAGCTGGGTACTTTGTAGGTGTCTCAATCTTAACATGTCCAGAACAGAACTTGCTACCTTCTCCCCCAAACCCATTCTTCTTCTCAATTTCCCTTGTCCAGTCCAGGGCACTTAACATCCTTTCTGTCCCAGGTTGACAAGCTCAATATCATCCTTAATTCTTTACTAGCCCTCAATCCATAGTCAGTCAGTTGCCAAATCTTGGGGTTTTTTGTCTCTACATCTCACATCCATCCCTTCCTCTCTATTCACAAAGCTATCATCCCAGGTAAAGTTCTCATCTTGCTTACCTAGACTAACACAACAGCCTATTAACTGGCCTTTCTGCATCCTCTCTTTCCTCCGTCCTCCACACAGGCAGTAGAGTGATTTTCCTAAAGCACAGGTCTGGTCCTATGACAATCTCACTCAGATTACAGTGGCTTTCTATTACTTCTAGGATACCATAGGAAGTTCTCTTTGACATTTAAAATTCTTCACACTCTTCCTGGTTTCCATTTCCCTTTTTCCTACTTTGCTCCTCTCTTTGCATTCTACAGTTCAGCCACATTGGTCTACTTGCTATTCATCATGTATGATCCTTGCTATCTCATCTCTGTGCCTGTCCCCCAGGCCTGGAATGATCTCTCTCTCCTCAGTGTCAGCTCTTAGTTTCCTTCAAGGCTTAGCTCAAAAACCACAGCAGGCCTTTACTAGTCCCCTCAACTGTTAATACCTTCATTTATAAGGTCACTTTGGGTCTATTTTGTAGGTAGCTTGACATACCCCATTATATTGTCTCCCCCATTATAAAGTTAAGGGCCTTGAAGGCAGGAACTGTTTTTACTTTCTTGGGGGGAGGGAGGTGGTATTCTTAGCATTTAGCCCACTGTCTGATGCATAATAAGGGATAGGAATTGATGTGCAATTTCACTGACAGAGAATTCTCAAATAAGGACAGCACCTTCGCTATAATTATTAGTCTCAACAATGAGGCTAAGTGACTTGGCCAGGATCACAGATCTAGTATATACCAGAGGCAGTACTTGTCCCTAAGTCTTCCTGAGTTTGAGCCTGGCTCTCTATCCATTATTCAACACTGCCAGCACTTAATAAATGCTTATCAATTGATACGACTTCAAGCCAGTAAAACTGGGTTCAAATCCTGCCTCAGATACTTACTAGCTTTATGACCACTGGTAAGTCTTTAACTTGTGATTCAGTCTTTCCATCTGTAAAAGAGGGTTGATGTTAGCTATAATACCTACCTTACATTGCTGTGCAGGTCATCTGTGGAAGTCAAATGAAAATAATGGATGAAAAAAAACTTTTTAAAATCTGGAATGATACTCTGTTCATGTTCTAGCTAACCATCCACCCACTGTACCCCTATCAATTAGTAGACAACATCTTGAGGATTTTTTTGCTCCAGCACTTTTAGGGCAATACAGATTTTACATCTTCAAAGTGCTGCCCAAGACTTCTTTTTGCATTAAACAATGGAACACAAAATACAAGGCAAAATACAAGTTAAATATCTTTCAGAATTTCCAGTTCCTCTGTCACCAGCTAGTAGAGCTATCAATATTATAATGGAGCAAGTGCAGTGTAACAACCCAATTAAAACTACAACAAACTGATAGTTGTGCCAGCCACCGATACTCACGGAAAGAGGAGCATCAAAGGGTGCCTCAACTCCCTTTATGTTTTTATTTGTCCCACATCTATTTCTAGACCCTTACTAGTAAACAATTACTAAATACAAGCCTACCTGAGATCTGAAAAAAATGGTAGTAAATATTTCTTTGTAAATTATAGAGCCTGAGATATGTCATAGTTATAATTCTTTCAAACAGCACATTCTAAACCAGAGAAGAGTATATTTGTGGTTATCTGGTACTTCAGCCATCCCAAAATGTAAGGAAAATATACATAGGCACAATTTTCCTGACTCAGCTAGGTGCAAATGGGCAGAAGTAACATAGAATTATATTTGCGTTTGATATAAAGAAAAGCATTCACTAATTGTGAAGCTACTATAGAGTAGAATAGACTGATTCAGGAGGTAATAGGCTCCCTCTCATCAGAAGTGTTCAAGAAAAAACGAGATAACTATTTGTGCAGAATGTTGTAAAGAGGTGTCAAATTTACAGTGCACAGGCTACTCCTAAAAATCTAGAATGTAGGTGAAATCAGATTAAAATGTAACTGAGAAAGGTATGACAAAATAAAAATACAACATAGATGATGTAAATTTGTTATTTTCTAAGTCAATATGTAACCCACAGGGATGCATTTCTGTTTGAGTTTGACATCAGTATGTAGAAGGCATCCTTATTCAGATATGCACAGGAATCCCTTTTGAGGTATATATAACACATACAGGAGAGGAACCATGGCATAGTAAATATAGACCTGGCCTCAAGGACAGAAAGACTTGAAATCAATCTGGTCTCTGACACACACTGTCAATGTGACCTTTGGTAAGCCACCTCTTGGCTCTGTGGGCCTCTCCATAAGACTGTTAAGTTGGGTGCAGACCTGTGTTAGTAGAGAGAGTTTCCTACAATAATGAAACCAAAGATCTAGTTTCTATTCCTGTGTGCCTCATACAGGACTGATAAAATGTCTAATAAGTGCTCACTCTATTTATCTTATCTATCCTATTTATATTTCTGGAAATATAAAGGTCAGGCTTGGAATTACTAGAATTATTAAGATTCTTAGCAATTAGTAATTTCACAGTTAATTTCAAGATGTAGAGCCATTCAGTGATCTTCTAAAAGTTCTTGAAATATCAGTTTTAGAAAATACTGAATTAATTCATGAACTTGGAGTACTTTAGAAATGGTTTCCAGATTCAAAGTGTTCTTAAAGTCACAAAGATATGAACTGTAAATATTGATAGCATAATCTATGACAGTAGTTCTTACTGGAGCTCCAAATAATAAAAAGCTGCTCTGCATTAAGGAGAAGCAGGATATGGTCAGCAAATCACATGGAATAAAGGGTAGTAAACAACTCTAAATTGTCATAGCCCCCAAATCAGAAATACATGGATAGATGCATATCTAGGTTTATGTAAGGAAAAAACTTGTTGACAATTAGAGTAGAGCTACTGCAAAGTGGACTAGACTGTCTCAGGAGGTGGTATATTCCCTCTCATTAGAGGTTAACCTCTTGTGTGGTAGGACTTAGAAGGCATCCTTCCTCAGGTGTAAATCAGAGGCGTAAGTTAAGCAAAATAGGCCCTGCAGTCTATTCTACCTGTACAATTCTATGACCTGGTCAAACTACCTTCATTCCTTTAATTCTGCTCAGCACTCTCTTCCTCTCCTCCCCAGTCCCATCCCACCACGTTTGATTATATTGTTAACAACCTTACTCTGTTGGACCTAAGTAGCAATGATGCACCAAATTTGATACAGTCTTGTTTCATTCCTGGTCACTTACTGGCTCCACTCATCTCACTGTGGAGCAGACAGGACTGGTTAGTTCTTGAATTTTTTCAGTTCATAGACAGTTTGATAGGGAAAAAAGCAAAAACAATCACTTTTGGACTAACCATCCATGCTAGTTTGCTGCAAATTAGAAGCCAAATGTCACCAAAATTGGGAGTAACACTACCACTCCTTTTGATGAAACCTTATTGAGGGGATGTGACACAATAAAAACCAGATGAATGAAGTGTTCCTCCTAACTAGAAGGAGGCAGAGAACCTGCCATTTTCAGGACACTAATAACAACGGAAGAGATCAGGCCCCCTGTTTTTGGAGCAGAGTCAAGTGACCCCAGCTCTCTCTAAGACCATCCTCAGAGCCAGTGGTCAGTGCGCTCCCTGCAGCGGTTCATCAAGTTTCCTGCCTTTCTTTTTGGGTTCCCCTGTGCTCTAGGTAGAGATTTCTTGGCTGGACAATGACATTCAACATCATTACAATTCTTTAGCCCTTAGAGAGAATGATTATCTTCTGTGTTGCAGAGGCTTTTCCCCTCTAAATGAACACGGGGTGTATGTGTGTGTGCGTGTGCACACACGTGTGCGTGTCCACATGAGTTAGCAAAGTATTGTTTCCTGTTCTTTTTGAAAGAAAAAAAAAGATGCTTTTTCATAAAGATGACTATTTTAAAAATGAATTCCATAATACACTTGCTACAGATATATTCTCCTCCAATTCTCTCCCCCCTCCCTTTTCTCAACAGAGGCTTCAATATTGCAGGTACAGACACCGCTGCTTTAACGATCTGATGGCTCCTCAGCATTCTGGCACGGGACAGCTTTGTCTCCACTGCCTTTTTTCTTGTCCTGTCAGCGGTGAGAAACAGTTTTCTACCAATTACGGTCACAATGTGAATAAATTCAAACCTGGAAAGACAAGTACTGAATATTTTCTTTAAATTTGTCCCTGTAAAGCTGCATAAAGCAAAGATTTAGCAATGTATAAAAAGAATTTAGCAAGCAACAAAAACGAAGCAGCACACTGCACCTTCTGTTCTACAAATAAAAACATAAGAAGGTAAACAAAAAGGCACTCATGCAGAGAAGAGAAATGGGCAGATACGCTTCAGGAGTATGAAATGTAAATTTAATAAAAATAAAGTTACAGCTGCAGAGAACATCAATTAAGCAATGCGACCCAAAATAACAGTGTTATGGGCTTTTCTGGGTGATTAATTATGCTTTAATTATAAATCATTTTAAAAGGTTCATTTAGCATTTTACTCCTTCCTTAACATCAATCAGTTAATTTTGATTTGCAGCCCTAAACAAACGTCCAAGGTTTTTGGTTGGGTACTAACAAGTTTTTAGTTTAAAAGTTATAAATAAATGTACAGTAAAAGAATGAGCAATGTTGTTACTATTATTCAACATTAATTCCTGATCTATAAAGGATACAGTTATCCCTTATTTAAAATATGCCTTAAACAGAACTCATACACATTTTCTTTGTTTTTTGGAAACCTCAAATGCAGAGACAATAGGTATGGTCCATAAACACGGAGTTTGAATTTCTTTTTCCTCAGGGATCTGGTCCAGAGGTATCAAATATGAAGCCTCTGGGCCACATGTGGCTGGAACCAGATTAAAAATAAAAATACAATAAAATACAGATGTTAATATGATTTTCTATAAGTGGATTGCAGGGATCCTTACGTATGGTTTATTTTCTATTTGAGTTTGACATCATTGGTCTAGTTTGTCCCTTAGCCAGAACAGAGAAATGGTTTCACCGTCAGTTGGACAATAACACTAACAGTTAACATTTACATACTGCTTGCTATGTGCTGGGTACTGTGCCAAGCGTTTTATAATCATTATCTCGTTTGATCTCCACGGCAGCTCTGGGGGGTAGGCACTATTAATATTAATATATTTCCATTTTGCAAATGGGAAAATTGAGGCAGAGGTTAAGTGACTTGCTGGAGCTAGATATGAACTCAGATTTTCATGACTCTCTCAACTGTGGCACCTCACACCACAGCTGACATGGGGTTGCTTTTCCTTAGAACTTAGTCAGTTTTACTTTTCCTTCAGCAAGGTACATTTATGCCTTGTCCTATCTCTTCCTCAGTTTTGTCATCAATCCCTTTAACTCACAATGATCTGTGTATGCTACAAAAGAAAACTTGCCAGAACTTGCAACTCCTTTGACAAGTTCTCTCCTATTTCTCATAGCCAGATATTCACCAAAACGTGCCGACTTCCCAGGTTTTCTCATGTTACCCAGTCTAATCCCACTATCAGTATTCTGGTAGAGGTCCATTAGTTCATTTGATTACCTCAGTGACTGCACTAGCCTTCTGACTGGCAATCACGCCACAAGTCTTGCTCCATTCCAAACCATCTTGTACAACCAAGATTAATTTGCCTAACACGTTAACCTAGCACTGCAGTACATGACAGATCGGAGTGGGGGAAAAGATTCGAAGCAGGTTCACCAATTAGAAAGCTCTTACAGTCTATGTGGCATACTACTCTCCTATTCAGAAATGTTCAAGGACTTTCCATAATCTGCATTATATTTGAAATGCTGGCATTTTGGTGGTTTTAATAAAAATTATTTCTCCTGAAAAAGTATTGATGTATTGCTCTACTTTCAGAAAATCTCAAAAAGAAAAAGAAAAAACAAGTTTGTGAAAATACTCTTTTCACTAATTCAGATTTAGGGAGCTCTCTGTCTATCCCTGGAGAAATGGTCCACAGGGGAGAAATCTTCACTTAATTGTTTGTTTTGGATCAAATACTGGTGGAACTGTTGCTAACATTCAAGTGTGCTGAAATTATGTCAATTAATGGGTACTTGGAAATATAAAATTTTGGGAATCTATTGAAGTGAGTATAGACATATGAAGATCCGGTGGGCATATTGGAAGATGAGACACACATGTACATATACACATATCCATATATCTATATCTATTTATCTGCATTTCAAGCTTTTCAGAAAAAATCATCAGGTTCAATAGGATTAAATCCTTTTAAAAAGTTATGTGGATCTCCTCTAATTAGTATAATTGGTTCATACTTGATTCCATCAAAAATACTTTTGACAAAAATTAGGAAAATTCTGAACTGCATTAAAAGGTCCTCCAAAAACCAGACCCTAACCTTTCTTTCAAAGTTTATTTTTCATCAGTGTCATACATCAAAACTGTTCTACATGCCTTGGTATATCCACAGTCTTCTCAAACAAGCTAATACATTTACATCCCTGAACCACTACTGCTCATGCCACTGCCTCCATCCTTCCTTTTTATCCCACTTTCACCTATTCCAATTATTCGCTTCATCATCCAGCTCAAGTCCCATTTTCTTTGAGAAGTCTTCCTTGATCTTTGAATATATGTACGTATGTATACATGCATAGCTCATTTCTCCTAACTGTAAGGTCCTTGACAATGGTGATCATAGTCATGTATTATAATTCTTTTTGTGTCCCACAGTGTATAGCATAGCATGAAGCAGGACAAATATATAACCAATACTCAAAAAAATTAAGTGAATCAGTCAATCAAACCAAAACATTTCGGATGGCTAGTTGCATTTATTCAGGTACACCCAGTCACAGGATCTCAAAGACAGAACCTTCAAAAGGTCATCTGTCTATTCTAACTGAGATTCTTTCTACAGCAGGGCAATCCACTGCTTCTTCTAGCAGCCCATTCCACTGTCAGGTATTGTTCATGTTTAGGCAATTTCCCCTTACATCCTGCCTAAAAAGGTCTGTTTTTAACTTAGGGTCACAGAATCATAGATTTAATCAATCAATCAATCAATTAACATTTATTGAGGGCCTATAGGCCAGACATTGTGTTGGTACCATGGATACAAATGACCTTGACCTCAAGGAGTTTAAATTCTATTAAAGGAAACAAAATATACACACATAATTTTACATAAAATGCCTATAAAGTTAACAAAAGGTTACTGGGAAAGGGACTCATAGTTGGAGAAATCAGGCAAAATTTTATTGAGAAAATGGTGTCTGAATTTTGAAAGAAGCCAGGGAAGTTAAGGGGCAAAGGTGAGGAGGTAGATGGCATAGAAGGAAATACAACTGAAGAAGCTTAGAAAAGTAGAAGAGGGTCAGGTTATGAAAAACTTTAAAAGCTAAATAAGGGTAGAGGTAAGAAGGAGTCACTAAGAAGAGGCAAGGTTACACATCTAAATTTTTGGAAAGTCACCTTGGCAGCTAAGTGGAGGATGAATTGGAGAGGAAAGAGACTTGAAACAAGGAGATCAATTATTAGCCTTTTTCAATAGGCTAGGCATTGGAGACAAGTTGTGACAAGATTTCAGTGTTATGCAGCTACATTTGTATTTGTTCTTCTACTGTAGATAGCCTCTGGAGTTTACTGATGGAGAAGCGTCCTGATCAGACTGTACTTTAGAAAAAAAGCACTGTGGCAGGATGATGAACTGGAGAAGGTAGGTGTTTGAGGCAGTATCACAGGTGAGAAGATGAGGGCTGAACTAAAGCAATGGTCATAAAAGTGGAGAGCATAGCTCAGATATGCTGTGGAAGCAGAATTGGCAAGATCTAGCAAAATGTTATGTGTGTGGAGCTAAGGAAAGGGGAATGCTGAAGATTACTCCAAGGCTGGGTGAGTCAAAAGATGGTCGTGTCTTGGAAATAAGGAAATTCTGAATGAGTGATGGGTTTGGGTGAAAAGGGAACTAGTTCTATGTCAGACATACTGAGTTGGAGAAGCCTGTGGAGGGAAAGTTGGAAAGGTATAGACAGGGGTGGTATTGGGACTAAAGCTAAACAAAGAGATTTGTACTGGATACAGAATTCAGAGCCAAAAGGGCCTTAGGTGGTCATCTAATCCAACCTCCTCATTTTTAAAGATGAGAAAACTGATATGATATGATAGCTCTTCACGTACTTGAAAACATCCATCATGTTCCCTCTCTTATTTTTTCTCTTTTCCTGACTAAATACCCACAGTTCCTCTAGTTAATCCTCGGACATTATAGCCGCCAAGGCCCTCACTATATTTTCTTTTATTTCTTTTGGTCATGATCTAGTGCATCGATGTCTTGAAAATGTATTCGAATTCAACTCAAAACTTTTGATGTGAAGGCAAAATGGGACATTGTCTTAGCAGTTAAAAAGATAGGAGAAGTTGGTATGAGGCTCAGCAAACCTAGGTTTTGTAAAGTGGAAAACTGCACAGAAGTGAGCTTTTGCTAAGAGTACTTGGAAAATCATTAAACATCATACAACGCCTTTCATTTATCTGCTTCTCTCCTAATATTAGCTGAATTGGTTTTGTTTGAGCAAAACCGTTTCCAATTTATGCAATAAAAAATGTCTTTCACTTTCTATTATCTTCTCTATCACTTGTCTGGTCACATACTCTTCCCTTAGCCAAAAATTTGATAGGTAATTCCTTCCACTAATTATGATATCATCTTTTATGTCTGAGTCATGTTTCCATAAGGGGCTCATGTTGGTGTGTGGTGTGAAATGCTGATCTATACCTCCTCTCTGCCAGACTACTTTTCAGTTTCCCCAATACTTTTTGTCAGATAGTGAGTTCTTATCCCAACAGCTGGGATCCTTGTGTTTATCAAATATTAGGCTACTATGCTCATTTGCATCTCTATATTGCTTACCTAATTGGTTCCACCGATCAACCATTTCTTAACCTAATACCAAGCAATTTTGATGATTATTGCTTTATGGTATAGTTGGAGATCTGGTATTGCACTTTTAATAGTTGGTCTATAGATACAATTATCTGAAAGCAAAGGGAAAAAAGCATAGGAAAAAAAATCCCAAGAGTAAAAAACATTCCTTCCATAAAACTTACCCATAATTATATAGTGTCAGCAGGAAGAGTTGGGTACAAAGACATACTATGCTAGTAGAGTAGCACATACTGAGGAACACACATGGTCCATAAAACTCACACCTTTAGCACTACAAGGAGATTGGTCATCTTGATTCTCTATTGGTGCTCATTGCTGGTGCAAGCTTTCCTGTGTTTGCACCTTGTAGGTGAGTGAGTAGTTCCATTGAAAGACACTATGGTCAACTAGGATGAATAGGAAGAAAAACAGATCTCCTTCTCCCCTCTACTTCCAGGTGAAGAATCTGTTTTTTCAGGGTTAGGTTTTCCTCCACTCTTCTCCACTAATAGAGCTCATCTTGTGTCTCAATTGATTCCCTGAACAGTATTTTTGTTTTTCAAAGCCACCAGAGACATGGGCAAATCTTCAAATACTCCCTGGCTAGCTGCCCCCCAAATCCATCAAATCTGACTCAATTGTTCATGGCTGTTCTAAACAGACCCACTTCTACACAAGTCATACCACCTATGTAATGTCTCTTATCTAAAAATTCAGGCATATGGAAGTCATCTGAGACCCCAAATAACTTTGGTTTTTGTGTGTGACTACAAACAAAAGTTCTGAGTATTTTCAGTTCTGATGGTTTTTATTTTGGAACACAAGTGCCAAGAAGTTTGCTGTCAGAATAGCAGAAATTTTTAAATGCTTGTTTAAAATCAACATTGGTGAATGGGATAAAAAAATTGGATATACAAAAATTTTGTTCAAAGGGCAGTAAAGCATGAACTCTACGTATCAAGTGATTTTTTTTAAACTAATACAACATTCTTTTAAAAAAGAACTCCACTGGCATTTCATTTCAAGGAATTTTCCTTTTAAAAAACGGGTTTACATTCTAATCTGTTTTAGCTCCAACTGCTTAGAGAGATTTTCAAGTTTTTATTATTTCATTAAGCACAAGATCTTTCACAAATGGCACACAGTAACCTTGATGAACTCTCTTCTGATTTAGGCCAAACAATGAGACTAACTTTTTATTTTATTCTATTTTTTAATATAAATTTATTTAACTTTTTACATTCATTTTCACAAGATTTTGGGTTCCAAAATTTTCTCCCCATTTGTCCCATCCCCCCACCTCAGTACACTGAGCATTCTAATTATCCATATCACCAATCTACCCTCTCTTCTTTCATCCCTCCCTTCCCTTACCCCATTCTTCTCTTTTCTCCTGTAGGGCCAGATAGTTTCTATTCCCCATTACCTGTATTTCTCATTTCCTAGTAGCAAGAACAATACTCAACAGTTGTTCCTAAAACTTTGAGTTCCAACTTCTCCCCAT
>JAQQSK010000032.1:62435-76376 GCA_028658325.1 Potorous gilbertii
AAGCCAATGAGGAGAAAAATGCTCTCAAAAGCAGAATTAGCCAAGTGGAAAAAGAGGTGCAAAAGCTCACTGAAGAAAATAGTTCTCTCAAAATTAGAATGGATCAGATGGAGGCCAATGACTTTCTGAGAAACCAAGAAATCAGATTTGTTGTATACAGTTCAATTATGTTTGATTATTCCTTGTCTAATTTGTCCCACTGATACACTTTTGTTTTTTAACAGATAACAAATTATCTTGATGACTGTAGCTTTAAAATGTAGTTTGAGATCTTGAAGTATAATTACCAATTTTTTATTTTTACTTCCCATGGTATTCTATATCCTTTGTTTTTCCAAATGAATTTGTTACTGACTAGTTCTGTAAACTAACTCTTTGGCAGTATGACTGGCATAGCCCTAAACTTATAAAATAACTTTAGCAATATTGTTTTGTTGTTATATCACATGGTCCTGCCACAAACACTGAATGCTCCCCCTGGCTACTTTGATCTTTACAGAAGTTTCTCTAATTGAATCTACACAGGTAATGAGTTTGCTTTGGTAGACTGACTCCCAAATATATGTATTTGGTAGTTATTCTGGATGGAATTTTTCTTTCTTTTATCGCCTCCTACATTGTTAGTGTTGGTAATGATTTTTGTGGCCCTTATTGTGTAGCCTACAACTTTGTTCAAATTATTACAATCTGATTTTCTAAGTAAATCATCATATTGTTAGCAAATGATGGTTTTTTTCTCTTCTTTACCTTTTCTTATACCTTTAACTTCTTTCTCTTATTTTATCACTATTACTAGAATTTCTAGAACTATGAGGAATCTCCTAGTGTATTTGTACTGCATACAATACTCACTTTTGGTCTTAAATAAACTTTTAATCATATTAAAAAAAAGATCCCTCTGTACATATATATACTTTTTTGGGGTTTTGTTTTGTTTGGGGCACAAATGAGTATTATATGTTTTGTCAAAGGACTTTTCTGTACCTCTAGATAACCATGTGATTTTGGGATATTTAATTTTTAATAGGATTAATTCTGTCAAACTAATTTCTAATGTTGAAACATCTATGCATTTTTAGTATAAATTCAACTTAGTAATCACAAATGATTTCTTGGAAAAATTCCTGCAGAATGACAATTTTATTTAAAATTCTGTAAATGTTAAGAGGTCCCTTGAAAATTGTCTTCTTGAGTTACTCTATTTTCCAGAAACACTGGAGCGAGAATATGCAGGAAGCTCTGAATGCATCAAGGACAAAGCCCACCCCACCCCCAGCTGACATGATTGTTGTTTGCACCCCCAACTGTACTTTGTACTCCTTGTGTGTCCTTGGGAGTAAAACCAGTTATAAAGATAGGTATCAGTTAGCATTAGTGACATTTGTTCTATAATTTTTCTTCTTTGCTTTATTGTTCCCTGGTTCAGGTATTGGGACTATGTCTCATAAAACAAGTATGGTAGAATGTATTTTCTCAAGTTTTGTAAATAATTTTTGAATGTACAGGCATGATTCTTTAAAATTTAGATAGAATTCTTCTGTGAATCTGAAATAATGAGATTTTTTTCTTTGTTAGTTTCTTTACAGGTAGTTCAACTTCCTTTTCTTAAAATGAATTACTTAAGGTTTCCAATTGGTCTTCTGTTAGTTTGGGTAAACTTCTGTTTATTTTGTCTTCTCAGTTTTGTCAGCATATAACTATGCACAGTAAGAAATAATGAACACAATGATTAAAGAGAGACATGGATTGAGTTATATCAAGTACTCCAAGTGAAGTTAGCAGAGGCAGGAAAGCAATAAACACAATTATTATAACAATGTAAATGGAAAGCACACCACCACCACAACAAAAAAAACCCAAAATTGAATATTGTAAAATTATAATGCCTAGGATTGGCCCCAAAAAGAGAAACAAGAAGATACCTCCTCTCTGCTCCTTTAAAGATATGGGAGCCCATGGGCTACCCAATGGAGACATTGAATGCAACATCAGATTTTTTTTTTGTATATGTTCACTTGTTTTGCTAGTATTTCTCCCCTCCTCTTACTCTTTTTTTTTTTTAAAATTCTTTATTATAAGGGATTGTTATCTGGGACCAGAGAAGAAGAGGGATACAGGAGGAAATGTAGGTAATTTTAAAACAAAGGTTATCAATAAAAGTCTTCTACAAAATAAGAAGTCATGCCAGGCTAACTTCATTGGAAAGGCAAGTATGGTTTAATGCAAATAACACTGAATTTAAACCAAGAAAAGTCAGATCTGAATTCCCGCTCTGATTCTAAACAAGCATACGACTATGAGTAAGTCATTTAACCTCTTTCATCCCGGTTTCTTAATTAGCAAAATGGAGTTAGTAACAGCTAACATTGAATTTTGTGCGGGGCTTTAATGTTTTTTGTGGTGCTTTATTGAGATTTACTCATTTGAGCTCCAAAACAACCCTGTGGTAGGTCTATAGACATTATTGTCTCCATTTTACAGAGGAGAAAACTGAGGTTCAAATATGTTAAATGACTTGCTTGTTCTCACACAGCATGATGTGGGACTGAAGTCTAGATTTTTCTCATGATTTTCCTCCCAATTTATCAAGCATTTTTAAATTTAATTTTAATTTTCTTCCTTTGGAAGCTGATAGGAAAGGAAGAAAAAATCCTCTCCAAATTGGTCACATCCAAAAACGTGCTTCATTCTGCATATTTACCCCACTGTTTCCCTCTCAGGAGGTGGGTATCATCTATCATGGATTTTTTACAATCACAGTTGATCACTGCATTGATGAGCTCAAATACAGGTATTTGTCAAAGCCCAGCATGATCTATTCTATCATGATGCTTCTCAATAACATCTATAATAGATCATGATTTGGTGTAGAAATAGTGATGTGCATATCTTAAAGTTCTATTACAAATGTGAGCAATTATTACTTCCTTTGACAGAACTATGAGCATCAGGGAATCAGGTAAACATGAAGAAACTGTCAAAGGCCTTGTTCAGATTCAGATCTATAAATTCTCTTGTGATTTCCATGTGAGCAAGATGGAAAGATGTATATCAGATAATATTACTGGTAGGTAAATTCACAGCTGGCTGAATGATCATACCCAAACACTGTGATGAATGGATCCTGTTCTGTTTACTATTTACCAATGACAAGGGAAGAAATATGTCATGATTATTAAATTTCCAGATGACACAAAGCATAAATGTATAGCTAGTACATCTAGAACAGAGAAACTAGATCTTAAAGGATTGGGATGGTGGAATAATGAGCCAAATTTAACAAAACAAAGTGTCATGTGGACCAGTGCAAAGTTCTGTACTTAGGTTTGAAAAAAAAAAACCCAAATCGTGACATAGATGTTTGGAGAGAAATGTCTAGACAGTAGTTTATATGAAATAAACATAGTAATTTAGGTTGATTATAATCTCTAAAGGAGTCAAAAAAGCTAATGCAACCTTACACTCCAATTAAGAAAAGTATGTTGTCCAGAATAGGAAGATTCTAGTTCAACTGCCTATATTCTGTGCCAGTAAGACTGATGAGGTAGACTGAATTCAAAGAAGGATGGCCAATATAGTGAGGGAATTTGAAATTATGTCATATTAGCACTGAATAGAAGAACTAGTGATGTTTAGCCTAGAGAAGAAAAGACGAAAGGAAGCCAAAATTATATTAATACTACTAGAGTGTTACGATATCAAACAAGGATAAATTTAAATTTATTCCATGGCTCTGCAATAAAACCAGGAAAAACAGAAGTAAGTTACAAGGCAACAATTTTCAGCTAAATATGAGAGAAGATTCTTTAGGACTTTAAATAACTGAAAATGGAATTATGTTCTATCATGTAGTACTGTAATTTCCATCACTAAAAATGCTTAAGCAAAAGCTAGATTGCCATTTGTGTCCAAAGTGTTGAAGGAGCTTATGCATCAAAAGTAGGGAAAGGGGAAGGAGTGGTGTCTGGCCTAAATGACATCTAAATTTTTAATCCACTTCTATAGTACAGTTCACTTTCTTGTGAATATAACAATTAATATTAACACATTACATTTCCTTATGTCTTTTAAACATTTATTGACATTACGCAAAGGTAAATGTTGAAAATGAATCCTGCATATTTGTTCTCAGAATCACAACATCTTAGAGTTGGAAAGACCCTCAGAGGCCATGTAATCTGATATGTACCTACAAAGGATGATCCCAACAACATCCTTAGTCTTGGAACACTCTGGTGAGGGGGAACCTACCATCCGTCAAGGCAGCTAATTTTAAATTTTGACAATTCTCATTGTTAGGGTACTTGTCCATAATTTCCTATATTTTTTCTATTAAATTTCTGCTATCTTACCCTAACTTCTTTTCTAACTTCAGATTCACATCTCCAACTACCTACCAGACTAGATGTTCACAGACAACAGAAATAACCTGAATATATCCAAAAGTGACCTCCCAAATTCTTCCATTTTTCTAAATTCCTCATTACCATCAAGGACACTGCCATCTTCCCAGTCATCCAGGCTCACAATATAGATGTTATTCTTAACTTGGGTTATCTTTCAGTCTTCCTGTCCCTAACCCCAAGTCATTTTCTCTCCTTTCTTAAGGAATTCAGTACCTAGCTTACTCTTTTTCCGTCCTTCACAATTACTGACTTCACATCAGGGAAATCCAACATTTGTGTTCATGCTCCTTCAAACCTACTAATACACCTGTTCCTTAAAACCTGCTTGTGTGATCATATATATAGCCTGGGTATCATAGCAAGGTTCTCTCTAATGATAACTTTCCAATAGTCTACCCTTCTCTACCCCCCCCCCCCATTCTAAACGTATTCTTCACCTCTTACCAAAATCTTCAATACTTCAACCCTTCGGTCCTTTTCAGGCCATTCCTTAGGCCTACTCTGACTTCAGTTTTGTCTCCAACCACTGTCAATTCCAGGTTGAAGTTGGCTACTTCAACACTACACTAGATTCTGCTCTGGAATCTAAGCCATCCCTGTCCTACTGACATCCATTCACTGCTATATTCAACCCTGGAATACTCTCACTATCTTCAATCCCTGCTCCTACTCATAAAGCTACTGAACAGAGCTGGATCAACCGTGCTCTCATGTCCACAAGACAATCCTTTCACTTCTCTCTGACTCCCTTTTCTACCTCCTGCAGAAGTAGTCTCAAACTCTGTCCTGTCTCCTCCAGCCTCCCACAGCACCTCATGCTCCATTCTTGGAGCTTTTAACCACACCTCTTACATTGCTGAAAAAAGCAACTCAGCCCCCTCTTCTTCCTTTCTATTTATTTCAAATAAGGTATTTAATAGGTTTATGTCTTTTGGCATAAATAAGGAAGGTTGTGCCTTTATGCACGAATCTCCAATTCTTCCCTCTGTTACTAGTTACATTAATGAGGCAGCCCTTCTTGGCAAAGCCAGTCATGATATCGCTCTCTACCAACTTCTCCAAGGACTCCTCCCTCTCTTTCCAATTTTAAATCCTTACCTATCTACTGTTTCTTTTCCTGATGTTTTCAAACATGCCCAATTTTCTCCCGTCCTTAAACAAAACAGACCCTATTATCTATTATCCTTTATCGGTCCTCCCTTTTTCAGCCAAACTCCTAACAAAGCTCTCTGCACTAACTGCCTTCACTTTCTCTCCTCTCACTTCTCAATCCCCTGTAATGAGGCTTCTAAACTCAGCACACAACTGAAACTGCTCTTCCCAGAGTTACCAATAATTTTGACTACCAAATAATGGTCTTTACTTGGTCCTTATCCCTTTGGACCTCTCTGCAAGATTTCATACAGCTGACTACCCTTATCCCCTGGGAATAGCGCAGTACCTGCCCCAAGGCAGGTGCTTAATAAATGCAGGTCCACTAATGGACGACTCTGAGTTCTCATCACACTAATCTTTCTTAATTCTCTTTCATTCTGACTTCTGCTCAGTCTCCTTTCCTGATTCATCATGTTCCCTAACTAAAGATGTTGCCCAGAAATTTGGACTACATGACTTCTGAAGTGCATACCAGAATTCTGGGATAAGTCATTTGTTGTTGGGATTTTTTCTCTCTTCTTGAAAACAAGATCACTTCAATTTCTTTGGCTTTGAATTGATAGTCAGGAACATCTTGGAAGTTGGCAAGTCTAGTGTTGCCATGCCTATGCAATCTCAAGTCAGCTTTGTGCACAGTGCCCTCTGGTGTGGAGGAAGTGTCATCATAGCATCAGTCACCACATATGACACTATACAAGTGTTTCTGCTGCATTATTTCTGTAAAACACTGGAGGCAATGACTCTGGTACATAGATTTGATTTCATAGTCAAACTGGAATATTTAATAGCTAGCAATGACTTGGCAGATGCAATTTTTGAATCCTGGTCATAACTACGTTACGCTACATAAAAGAGAAAATGTATGCCGTTAAGTTTTACGTCTTCTTCTATGTAAAAACTGCTTTCAAATGCAAAGTCAGCTCTTTATTAGTGGAACTACTGTAGGACACCAATAACACAAATAATCCAAAACATCTGGTAATTCCAAAGTCCTCTATATTTGTCTTTAGGGGAAGAAATTTTATTTGTCTAGTCATATTGTTATTCAATTAATACTAAATTTAGTCTCCATTGCTCTAGTACGAAAAGGATGGTTATGTCATGGAGATACTATACAATAAACAAAGCTAATTAACAATTAGGCTGTGCTATAAAATGGATGTGTTATTTTAGTTATTATTATTTTTAGAAATCTTTTAAATAGCGAATACATAAAATGAAATAAATTTTGTAAAGCATGAAAAGATAGCAGGAAGAATCAATACTATAAAGTTTGTATTCATGGGAAAGGGCAAGAATAAGTAGGAGCAACCTTCCTCAAATAGTTGTACACAAAATGTATCCACTAACATTTTATGGTAATAACATATGGCCTAGAAGACATGAAGAACTTTAAAAAAAAAAAAGGCACATTCTAATTACAATAAACACTTTTTACAACATAATCTATTATTTGACATTAATTTTGAAACTTTGAAAAATGCATGTAATAAGGACCAACATAAGCCACACATATGCATATTATAAACACCAACAGAAATGTATACTCTTTACCAAATAAGGAGACCCTTTAATATGTACATATTTGAAATCTTCCCAGATACAATTATATCTATAAAAAGGTACTGAAAAACCAGAAATACAGTAGAATTTATCAAGGATTAAATATCACTGTACAAATATGTTACTTTTGTAGGATGACAGTCTTACTATTTTATATCCTAAAGATAAAAGAAAGATAAGAGCCTGCTCAGTAAGGATGTGGATATTTTCATGTAGTAACAAACTCTGATTTCCATGCAAAGCTACCCAACTGTATCCATTTTTGGTCGATGCATGGAGTGTTACACAGAGACAAAGCCCTGTGAAAGAACAATGAAAACATATACCTAAGTCATCTCATGCATTTATATTTTTGAAACTTGTTGGTAAATATGCACTTATTATTAGAAAGTTAGATCAAATGAAGGAAAAATAAGATTTTTTGCACCAAAAAGAGTTTTCCTGTCTACGTCAAAACAAAATAATGCATTTTATACCTTTAAATAAGAAGGACTCAATTTCCAAGCTACACATTATAAAGTGTGGAATGCAATTTTATGCTTATTTACAATTTTTAAAAACTGTAAATCATTTTGAAAAAAATGTTACTCTAAAAATGAAATCTATGTTTCTTGTAAGTACATAAAATGATTAGTTTCTTAGTTTCCTTTCCACAAAAACAAGCTTCTTTTGTGTTCTTGTGGCACTTATCTTCTATCTTGGGAAACTAGTGTGAAAATAACTTACATGATAAAACCTTCTGTAATTGTAAGAACTACCGTATTTTTCCCATTTGAAAAGTAAGGGGAGATTTTTAGTTATACATTACATTTGATACAAATGACTACACACATATTTGGACATAAAATTTAGACATTTTTGGTTAAAATCAATTAACCTGAGAAGTCCTCCCCTTCTGGCTGTCTATATTTTTCTTTAATCCTGGTCAGTGTAAACCCTTATTACAAGTAATTTGAGACTATAAGGCTGAAGAAAAATGCTAGCCTCACGATTTTTGTCATTTCCCCCCTCTCTTCCCCTGCAGGCTGCTACTGTTGATAGCCTTTATGGAAATATAAATTCAATCAGCAGCTGCAAATTTCATGAGACGTCCATCTTCATGCTGAATTTCTAACTGAGTGTCAAAACAATCTGTGGATTTCTCCCTGATGAAACACACATTGAATTGTAAATTTCTGCAATTTCCTCATGTTTGAATTTCAGCTGCAGTGCTAGCTAAAGCAGTGCTAGCCTGGATACAGTGCTTACCAAGCTGAGACAAGTGATTTTCTCTTATTATTCTATCTCTGCCATTTAAAGAGTTAAACTGCAGAATCCCCTGAAACAAGATTTTTATTTTCTATTCCACTGCCAGGAAATAAGTATATAAAAATCAATACTTAAAATTTCTTTTCGAGTGAATTACTTTATCTGATGTCCTCCATTTTAATTTTACTAAATTTAGTAATGACAAATGGAAGAACTATGAAAAAGTATTTTCTAGAAGGCCAAAATAATATAAAAATATGAATTGAAAAAGTTGAGGAAATTAAGGACTTGAACGGGCTCTTCTTTAACATGTCTTATTCTTAATTAAATATTGCCAGAGAAGAGAAAAATGTTAAAATACAGAATTAATTAAAATTGCTGGCACAGGTACTACTATTAACACACACTCCTCATGACTTCCCTCTTCTCCTGACTAGTTTGTAAAAGGGCAGCTTCATCCAGATAGCTTATTTAATATCAATAGCTGGAAAAGAATGCATTGTATGCAGGCTGCATTAACCAGACAAAGCACAAATGTTTTACTTTTTAGAAAGATGTCTTAAAATAGTCTTTTAAAGAAAAGAATACATGGCAAAGTAAAGAATGCATGGCATTTTTCAAGATAACCAATTTCTTGCACCTGCTACATCCATTCACTAACAACTTTAGCAATTAAATAACTCAGAAATCCACTATAAAACAGCAATGGTATAAATGCAATAGTCACAGCAGTGACCAACTGAGTTAAGTGATTAATAAGTATTGAATAAAATTAAAGTCAGCTAAATGACAGCTGACAAATTTACAACAAAACTCTTGGTCATTTGGTTGAATCAGTCATCTGGTTTGTGAGCATAGTTCTAACATAATGGAGGCACTAAATCAATCCCCAAAAAGAATAACCAGTGTAAAAACTGAAAATCCACAAGAAACACTTGTGCATATTATGTAGGCAGAATCCAGGAAACATTCTAGGAAAAAACCAAGCCTGCTCAACTTTTGATTTAATTACCAAAACATAATTATTATATTCAGTGGTAAGTTCCTAGAGAGGAAAAGGCAGATCAATATACTGTACATTGTATAACAGCTAGTAGAGCAAAACATGTCAACCTTTGGTAAATGTTTGGGAGATGACCATTTATAACCATATCTACCCATTCAGTTCTCTACCAGAAAAGGTGACAGATCAAGTGCTTGAAAAGGAAATAATTACAGGAGGGAACACCAAAAAGATTCTAAGACAACTGACTAGCCTCCAAATTTCCACTTGACTATTCATCAGCCATGATGTTTTCCAAGGTCTTCCTCACAAGCACCATGGCCCTGGTCTAGAGAATACAAACCCAATGCATATTTTAAAAAAATTATCTTAGTTGATATTTTTAAAAACCTTGTATAAAGAAGTAAAAACCTTGTATAAAGTTCTCTTCAATCAAAAAGGTCTATGACTCTTGTAACTGAAATTTTCTATAAGGATAATTAAATTTTAATTTAAATAATAATAAAATGTATAGGAAGTCATGTTATCCAGGAATTATTATTCATTTATTTAAAATGCCCAAAATGGTTTTACTGACCCTATTGGTCAGGCACAGGTCTAGAGATTTTAGGTTGTGGGAAGCCAATTTATGACTAGTCAATTTTTTAGAAAATCAGTTCTATTTTTATTATGTAGTATAAATTACTGTATAGTTGTATAGATGGCACAATGGATAGAATGCTCGATCTGGAGTCAGAAAGAGGCCCAAATTCAAATCCATCTCAGACACCCACCTACCAGGTGGGAGCTTCTCAATATGTCACTTAACCTCCGTCTATCTCTCTTTTCTTATCAGTAAAATGGGGATAAAAACAGCACCTACCTCGCAGGGTTGCTGTGACGATCAAATGAGATATCTGTAAACTGCTTTGCAAACTTTAGAGTGCTATGCAAATGCTAGCTATGAACTACCTTTTAAATGTGTTGTCTGTTAGATTCTGATTTGTTTTATAATGATAGCTGGATAGATCCAATATTCTCTAGCAATGAGGGTCTCATCTTTGAAAGGCTAGCATGTGGAAGACACACCATTCTTGTTTCGTTTGGCTCCTGAGGAGAGAAATGGGAACAAGTGATGATACAAAGAGCCAAATTTAGACTATTAGGGAAACTCTCTTAATTAAAACTGTCCAATTGCAGAACAGGCTGCCATAGGAATTAGCAGAGTCTGGATTGGGAAAACCTTGGGAAACATGGGATGCTTTGCCATGGAAGTTTCTTCCAACTCTAAAATGAGGTGATTCTAGGATTAGGTAATTTGAGTCTGTGGTGAACCAACCAGCATTCAGTTGTGAATGAGGCCTCTAGCTTTGGGCATAATGCTGCTTCACTCCACTCCACCACAACTCCAGGAAAGGGTAGTTGGCAGTAGTGACTGAGATTCCAATTATCCAAAACCCTTGATGGTAATAGAAGCTTGAGAATACCCTTTTCAGACAGAAACTGAAATAGTGCAACCTATGCAAATGGTCATTGTTGTGGAGGATCAGTATCATCTGCTGGAGCCGTCACCCCCTGACCACGGGCGATGCAGGAAGGTTGAAGGGCTGTTAACTTTTAGATGGCAATGCTACTCTTCCATTTACACAGATTTGTAAACTTGAAGCCATCCTCATCATCTCACTTGCCCTCTCCCTCCCTAGCCAAACACAATATGCTGCCTCCACAATATCTCTTGTAGACATCTTCATCTCTCCACTCACACAGCTATCCCTTTGTTCAGGGAAACATCACCACTTCTTTAACATCTCTTCATTCCTGAGCTGTCAACTGGATATGCATCTTGAATGAACCTATTTCTATCTGTGTTTTCTCACCCTTGCAAATTACTTTTAGGCTGAGACAATTTCTTTTATTTTTGCTATCACCGTGAGTTACAGCACAGTGTGTATTGCACAGTAAGTGCTTGATAAATATTTGTTGATTAATTGCAAGCTCAAAACAGTAATTATGAGACCTTTTTCTTTAAGATTTATTGAGCTCAAGATTTCTGACTAATTTCTTCAATTAGAAATAAAATTAAAGGGCCCAAAATGAAGCAGTAAATACTATACACTATGCACTGTATGATAATATCCTAAGTAATCTTTTAAAAATATTTCATTTCCTCCAAAACAAGTCAATCATGTACCTTAATTTTGAAATATGCTTATTTCACACCTTCCTTATTTTAAGACAATCTTAAGAAAATGGCTGTTTGTTTTTCTACCATTAAATAAAACTGTCAACTTGTAACTTCAAGGAACAAGTTATTATGTAGAATTCTCAGTTAATACAAAGTCCAAGTATTAAATATTTTAAAATAAGCCCATGATTATTTCCATCTAAGTCTTACACAGAGTCATCATCATGACCTGGAAGTGACATCTTATGGGTTCTCCAAGGCAAACATGAAAGATCACAAAGTCTCTCCAGCTTTGCTGAACTTTACCAGAACTTCAAATATAGTCCCAATTAAAAACTGGCCCCACTGTCTGAGAATCAGCCTGTTAAGTATAGTGAAGTTCATGACTAGTAGTTGATGGATGTTAAGTGATAAATTCATTAGCCACAGCAACCTATGAAACAATGAAAAATGAAAAAAAATTCCCTTTATCTTTCTTGAGACAACTTCTGTTTCCAAAGCAAAGTGATGAGAGAGAGAGAGAGAGAGAGAGAGAGAGAGAGAGAGATTGATTATGCTCCCAAAATGCAGAAGCTACTAAGAACTACATAGTTTTTGGAGAAAATATAAAAATAAATTTGACTGCTGTCACTCTAAATGTAAAATTTGTCCTGTGTCTGGATTGTTACATTAATGCAAGACAAGAACTATAATACCGACATGCTCACTATAAATGAAACCAAAAAGTATAAAAGTTGCAACCAAATAGTGGGATAACTTTCAGGTTTTCTTTTGGGAGATAAATAGTGGAAATAGAAAAAGGTGGGTTCATTATGTGCCCAAATATGCTACATGCTGTCCTAGCTGTGCTGAGGAGCACCACAAACAAAAAGAACATTATGAAGAAAAAAAATTTTTTAATGCACAGACATCTGTTACAGAGAATGAGGAAGTGGAGAAATTCTGCATAACAAAATCCTCAAAAATAACATGGTCATACACTTGATACAAGGCAGTTTCAATGGAGGATGATGAAAAATACGGTGGGAAATATGGTTCAAAGTTAAGAATAAGAAAAATCAAAGTCTGGGAAACTGCTCATATCCCTGTTTTCAGTTTTCTTGATGTTTTTCATAAGCGAACACTAGTCATTTCCCAGTGTACAACATCAATCAACTAATGGAAGGAACCTTTCCTTGTACGAATAAAACCCAACATTCCCCTCAAAGTATAAGCATTAAGCAAAATGTAATAAAATGTCTTACATATTGCTGTTACTCCTTTTTTTTATTACAATGTTTTTCAAACAAAAACCTACCATTTTTCCCCTTTCCCTCGAGTCCTTGTTACAAACATGCATAATCAAACAAACAAAAAAATCCCACATTGACCACTTTCAGAGAAAAAAAAGTCTCAATCTATACTCTGAGTCCATCACCTCTCTACCAGGAGGTGAGCAGCATGCTTCAACCTGAGTCCTCTGGAATTATGGTTGCTCATCAAGTTGATCAAAGTTCTAAGTCTTTCAAAATTGTTTTTCTTTATGCCATTGTTACCATATAGCTTGTTCTTCTGGTTCTACTAACATCACTCCACATCAGTTTATACAAATTTTCCAAACTTTCTCTAAAATCATACCCTTCATCATTTCTTATAGCACAATAGTATTTCATCACATCCATTTACCATAACATTCTCATAGTCATTCTCCCAAAAAAGAAGCATACGTATGTATGTGTACACATACACATATTTTTACATATGGGTTATTTTCCTCTCTTCAGTCTCTTTGGAGTATGGACTTTGTAGTAGTAATCAATGAATCAAAGGATCTGCCTAGTAGGAAACCTTTTGGGGCACAGTTCCAAATTGCTTTCCCAGAATGGCTGGACCAGTTTCACAGCTCTATCAATAGAATATTAATGTTACAGGTTTCCTATAGACCCTCTAGCATTAGTCATTTTCCTTTTTTGTCACCTTTTCCAATCTGATGGGTATGAGACAAAACCTCAGAGCTTTAGTTTGTATTTTTCTAATTATTAGTTTTTTTTTAAATGGCAATTAATAACTTAGGTTTTTTCCTTTAAAAAATGCTTGTTCCTATCCTTTGACCATGTATTAATAGGGAAATAGCTTATTCTTATCAATTTGAATCAATTCCTTTTCCCCTGAAATATATTTCAGAAATAAAACTTTTATTTTAGAAACTTCCTATAAAGATTTTTACCTCATTTATCCACATCTCTTCTAATTTTAGCTGCACTAGTTTTGTTTGTGCAAAAGCTGCTTTTTTCACTTTACGCAACTGAAACGATTCACTGCATCTTCTACGATCCTTTGTTCAAAAACAATCTATTCATAGGTCTCAGGTGATTTCTGACTTGCTTTTCTAAGTTATTTGTGATATTTTTTATATCTATGTA